>JAZHYW010015150.1:0-23784 GCA_037355805.1 Ixodes ricinus
TGAACGATCTGTACCGTACGTCTTGGTGCTTGGTTTAGCAGGTGCTGCCAAGTTCCGTATCAGTCCGTACATTTCTCGTCCGACGATAGAGAGAAGAACATCGGCTCGCTTTGATTCCGGAATGTCGTTCGCAGCGAAGAACACTTCGATCCTTTCGATGTTACGAAGACCATGATTCCGATTTCTGATCGAACTCTTCAATTTTCCCGATGCGAGGCATTCTTTAGGTTTGAGATGGGGCGTCACTCACGTTACCGCTGTCTCCTTTGTTCCGATGTTGCTCAGTTGTTTATATCCATCTTTGTTGCATGGATCCCATGCTTCGTCGCCATTGTGATGTACCGATAATTTTAGGGTAATGCAGTATATATATTTATTTAACTGATAGATTACATTCGGATTGAGAAGCGTCTTCTTTTGTCTGCGACCGCGCCCCGTCTGGTCTTTCGCGCAGGAGTCACGTTCTTCTCCGCGGCTCGCTCTCCCTCGCCGGCGTCTCCGGTTGCGTCAGCCCGCGCGCCGTTGCCTGGACCAAAGGTCGTGTTCGCTGTGCGTGGCGAACACGCACACAATACACGGCACGCATACAATACACGGCAGTGACATTCCAAAATACACGTATACTCGTAACTTCCTCTACCCAAAAAAACAGACCTATATTTTTTTTGTATATAGTCGTTGCATTGCACTGCATCTTTGTTCATATTCGCCAAGTATTACAGCAAACTTCTGAACAGCCTTATTTACTAATTTATGTCTCGCTTTATTGCTTCATTGCGGCGAAAAGCCAACTGGTAGGGATCTCCGGCCTTTCTTTTACACATCAGCTCTCGTGGGCCGAAATCGAGATTATAATTATTACCTCGTTCTACTCTTATGATGGACAGCACCTCTCGAAAGTCACATGGCACTCACAAGGTACTGAATTGGCTTTGATGGCCTGAATCGTTATCTACCCTCGGGTCAAGGAAGAAAAAAAAAGTTTTTGCGCATTATTCTTTCAAGTTCTAACAAGATTTCGTTGTTGAAAGAAAAACTATGCTTCTTGGTTTTTTAAAACCTTTCCGTATTTTTCTCTGCGCAAAAATAAATTAGAAGAATGTTCGGTCGGTCTCCGGATGCCAAAGTTTGAAGACCTATCATTATCCGACTCAAAAGTTATAAGTGATTTTCGAAAACTTTTTTACGAGAAAATGAGGCCCGTTTGCGGTAAAAAACGCCATCTATCCCCCCCCCCCCCCTCCCCTCCTCCTCCCAAAGAAAACAACAACAACAACCACATTACAGTGTTTCTTTTTTGTTTTGTTTTTTTCACCGCAAAAGTAAACCAAACATCGCCGTACGCCAGTTTTCTACCTAAATGTAGCGCAAACGGTCCAAACAAGATGCCAAAGCTTCAACACTAACCGTTATCTCATTCAAACGTTATACGTGATTTTCTGAAAATTTGAATGAAAAAACGGGGACTACTTTTGCCCGTTTTCGGTAACTGGAGCCATAGAGCTCCATGTACTCGGGAGCTCTGTCGGCCGCCCTTTTCCTGTTGAAAATTTCAGAAAATTACTTTAAAAGAAAATGGCGAATCGCGATCAAGACAATAGGCAGAAGGCGGCGTGTCTCGAATCACTTACGCCATCCTATACGCACTAGTCAACGCGACTAAAAACAAAAATAAGAAAGGAAAGATATTTACAATTCTCTGTAATGCGAAATTAGAGCGCAGCTCTTGAGGAGGAGGAGGGGAGGGTACGGTGGGGAGGATATGCCCCTCCTCCCCTTCCCTCTTCCTCCCCTCACATTTAGCGGGAAATTTTCACTAAATTTCCCGCTAAATCTTAAGAAGAAATTTACCCGCTCAATTTGAAGAAACATTTAGAGAAAATTTCCCGCTAAATTCAGTGGAAAATTTTCCCGCCAAATTTAGCGGGCAAATTTGGCGAAAATCATTCTACTTCGTTTAGCGCGAAAATTTTTCCTCAAATGTAGTGGGTCAAGTTTCCCGCTAAATTTAGCGGGGAAATTGACGTCACGTGACCTCAACACTCAATTCAGCTTCCCGCTAAATTTAGCGGGGAAACTGTGACGTCCCATAATGCAACGCGCGCGGTTACGCCGTCAACGGCGACGCCGCTCAACCCTAAAACGGGTGCCTAAGAGCTGCGCTCTAAAAAAGACGCACAATGATTAGAAAGGCATAGTTCTAAATCTTGGGCATTTGGTCCCGACCACTAGCGGAAACGTTTGGCAAAATAAGTAATTTATTTCGCAGTGAAAAAAAAAACCAAAAAACCGGTTGTATTATTTTTAGATCATGTGATATCGACTAAAAGTAGATGCCATGACCGTAGCTTGCCAACTACGTAAGAAGTAACCTTTCTTTTGTTCCTTTTTTTTTCAGAAACGGGGGCGGCGGGGGTGAAAAAATATCCAGTCGTCTAATGACAGGTATATAGAAGGGCTGCAACAATTTTACCTTTTAAATGCGCAGAAGAACATTAAATATCATGCAAGTGCAAAAACAGGGGCTCGTCCGGGATTTGAACCCGGGACCCTCTCGCACCCTAAGCGAGAATCATACCCCTAGACCAACGAGCCACGCTCCAGGCAAGAATTTTTTTATTCTTTATACTTTGAAACGCAATGGTAGAATATGTAGGTGTGATAGCGGGGACTGTATGTTCACATGCTGACTTCACCAAACCCCAAGTGAACAAACCTACAGATATGCTATTTCTATCCAGAAACAGCTCTTTTATAATGTAAACTCCACGAACATCAAATGAGAAACAAACAACAACGCTAAATTTTGCAACACAAATAACGTTCTCAAAACACAAGAAAAGAAAAAATTTTTACGGTTTTTAGTTTTTTGTTATTTCATATAGTATTGCTACTGATTCTAAAGTGTTAGTAGTTCAGTCCAGTTTGCAGAGTAGTGCCATGCAGGCTTAAGATGGATTTTTGGTCATCTACTTTTCATCGTTACAATGACGGATGTAGATTTAAAGCTTAAAACCACAAGGATCTTTGAAAAATCAATCCTTGTAGCAACCTCTTTGTTTGGAACCGCACATCGGCCAAAAAATACTTCTGTGTACGAACTACAAAGTTAAACATGTTTGTGTGTTCCTTATTAGAAGACCTGTTACCGTACTTTGACAGCAAGTATTCCCGTATTAAACGAAAAAACCATTACGACTGCCACTTTTTTGTGATTCATTGGTTATAGCAGGTAATTAGAAGAAGGAGGTTTTTGCTGACTTTTTAGATTCACGATGATGGACAGGATGAAATGTAGCTCGACAATGGAAACCCTCAATCAGGGAAGCGTTTTTTTGTTTGTTTTTAAAGTTAGTTTGAACAATACATAATGTCTGCAGCATCAAGGCTCAAGACTAGAATTCATCAAGGCACAAGACAACTCCACAATCTGCTTCTACTTTATCCCTTTCTTCCCCCAGTGTTTCAATAAATTCAATGCATTGTGAATGTCACGTGACCTGCAGGAGTGGAGCAGCGACGTGCAGGGCGGTCGCAGCGCTAGAATGACTGTGTAATGGCTCGTGAACCCACTGCGGACCATCGAAAGGTGTTTTGTGGCCTTTTTGCTCATTTCAGCCAGTTGTCAGCACTGATTTTGTTGGGAAAGCGTGCTGACTTCCGCAAAAAAACCTTTGTTTGTGTTCTCTTCTGTTGATTCATCAAGCTTTCTGTGACGAATCTGGAAAGAACACGTTTGCTCAATTGGCGTATGTTGGATGATACAGTCTTTTGGATTCGTAACCAGAGGGAGTGAGAGAGTACACGATTGAAAGGCAGAGAGATTAGTCTGAGCGCTTCCATCTTACTACTCCAAACTAGGGGAAGGGGATCTGGAGGAAAAGGTAAGAAAGATGAGCTGAGGAAGATACCGGTATATGAACGACGATGAGATGGTCAGAGTGACGTTTTCTCACACTTTAGAGGACCAGTGCTAGGGTGACCATACGTCCCGTTTTGACCGGGACAAGTCCTGCTTTTGAGGTCCGCTTCTGCAGCCCCGTTTTCTTGTCCCAATAAAAAATCAGGTCCCGTTTTCGCAGGAGTGCATAGTTTTGAAACTGGCACCAAGCGAGATGAAGCAAACCGAAACTATGCTTACTCGTTACAAGTATATTTTACAAAAATTACCGTAGGCACTTTAAAATATTTACTCAGTAAAGCGCCGCTCACGCTCTTGCGACCGAGCAAGACCGAGAGAGACCAGACCGGTTTTTAAGCCTCTTGCGACGTCTTAGAACCGGATGCGCTGCAGCGGAGCTGGTCCTAAGAGATCGCAATAGGCTTAAAAACCGGTCTGGTCTCTCTCGTTCTTACTCGGTCGCAAGGGTGTGAACGGGCCTTTAAATTTAGAACTGTTCTTGCCCACAAACACCTTCCCAATGAGTGCGTCAACTGAATTGCGAGTGACTAGCCTCTAGGGCTTAGTGCAATATGGTAACGTTTTAAAGTAAGAGCAGTTATTTCATTAAGCATTTTCTCTCCCAACCCCAGCTTTTAAGGATGATATGCTGATATTGTACGAATATGATTGAATGAATGAAACCGAGTAGTGCCAGATCTTGGGCAGTTTCGAGGGCGTCGATTGTGATATATTTGATGTGGGCTCCAGATTGCAGACGCATATCCTCCTAGTGCTTTGTTCAGATAAGCGATTTGTAAGCGAGTAATTTCCACGGGGCTGCGGGGCGAGGTGGGAGACGACGCTTCGGAAATCCCAGCAATTCGTTAGCGGAAGAGATGGCGTTAGTAATATGCTTGCACCAGTAGCAAATTGTTGCACAGGGCAAAACCAAGGTATTTCTAAGGATTCTACTGATTCGACGGGGATATGAGCGATGGCATAGGGGAAAAGAAGGAGTCACGCGGCGGCGGTGGAAAGACAATACGTTTGTGTTATGTGCCAGGAGCCAATGGTTGCACCATTCCTGAACATTGTTGAGGTCATCTTGTAGCACTTGTTGTACTGAAAGGCTGGTGAGAGAGCGGTAAATTACGCAATCGTCGGCAAACACTGCTGGATATCAAAGGAGACGTGAGGTGCTAAGTCATTGATGTATATATGAGGAGCAAAAAGGGGACCACAGGACCGGTCCTTAGGGGACGCCTGATGATACTGGAAGAGGATCTGATAAGTGGTTATTAACAAGGACGGATAGCTCAGACCCAGGGCCCTCTGCAATCTAAGTACGCTAGAATCGCATTGAAATTGAGAGTACCCGCTTTTTTTTCGTAACTCCAGAAAGTATTCCGGAATTTATATACTGGGGTGTATTTTAAAGCCAAAAATACAGATACTATTTGTCTTTATGTAACGATCGAGGTGTCCCTGAGATACTTTTGCGAAAAACAGCATGAAGTATTCCGGTATATAGATACAGGTGCATAAAGAAATATTTTTTTTTCCAAATGATGGAAGGCTGGGAAGGGCATGCAGTTCGTGGCAAATGCAATTGACAGAGCTTGTATTCCCTTTCCTTCCGTGCCGGACTTATGGGCCCCCTTTACCCCAGATTCTAATCTACTCACAACTACCAGTGTACCACCCGGAATGCCTGCCATGCTTCACAAAAGGCGTCTTCTGCACGAAATGAGCTCTGTTTTGCTGTGAGGGTGAATCTCAAACTGAAATGCTTCCAACCAAGGTGGGGAGATTGAACAACAAAGCCGAACCTGTCGGCAAGATGCCTGCCATACCTTTGTAATGCGGGCAAATCTATTTTATTTTTCCACTTCCTTTGTTTACTTTTAAGTCTCCTTTATATACTTCGCCCTCGACATTACGTGGGAGCGTCCAAACTCCATTGAGGCTACCGCCGAGGGTTTTAGTTCTGCGTGACATATGAGAGCCCAACTACCCAGAACAGAATTTGCGGCTCGAAATTCGGTTTCTTTCCCCCGCCCGGAACAGCCAATTGAGAACTGGCCGGTTTGAGTTGCGCTCTACCCTCCTTTTCCGTGGTCACGGGCCGCTGTCTCAAGGTATCGACGTCGACCACCAAATTCTAATCAAAGTCGTGGGTCATTGAAGGCACGCAGTTAATATTAAAAATGGTAGTAAGTTGAAACTCCATTTTTTGTGGCTTCCGGAATGCTGCAAATACGTTGATTGAAAAAAGAGGTAGTACAGACAACCGGAAGCATTCTGTGCGTTCACTGCATACTCTCAACATGGCGTCGTTTTGCGTATCGGGACCACGATCGTGCGTGGACTCGTGGATGGCAGCGGACGACGGGCGTTGACCTCTACTTCAGAACTATCGTTCTCGGTACCGGCGAATTCTGTCTTCTGAACGAGAAATTTCGGACCGATCAAAGAACTGATATTCATCCTGTACGACACGCCCGACCAGCAAGCCGATTGCACGAAGACGTCACCGAGCCGTCGTCCCTTCTCGCGGCTGAAGACATCGCTCGCTCAAACGTCAAGCCCGAAGTGAGTACTTCGAGTGGAATACGCACGCGTACGGTTCTTTTACGAGGTGCGAATGTGGCCTATGCGTGGTACTGCCCGACTTCGCCGGGAGTGCATGTATTGAAGGGAAATCGGCGGCAATCTTCCGACATGCAGTCTACCCGCTGCATAACTACGCATGATACACTGTTAGAAAAACTCCCGTCAAAGTATGGGACACATACATGCTAACCTTGTTGCCACAACATGTACTGTATTACCGGACTACAGAACATGTTCCATACTTCTTTAGTATGGGACATGTTGTTGCTGTATGGGCAGCCACAACAAGTTCCATACACCATCATCACGGAATAAGTGCTGTATGCTACAGGAAATGTACCATCATGGCACACGGCAGCACATGTTCTGTTGCAAGCCATGCCAGAACACGTACCATTTTTACGAAGTACATCACATGTTCCAATGCGTCCAAAACAGCACAAGTCACATTTCTTGTACGTACGGAAAAAGTTCAGTCTCGTTTGTGATGGTACTCGCCCCATTTTATGTTACTACCGCTATTCACGAGTACATCCGGGCTTTGTTTGTCACATGCCAAGCTCGTCCTTGAAAACATTGATATGTGACATGCAAAAGAGGGATGTCCTGCCAATTTGCAGGTGTAACTCGATGCAGGTATTTGCAGCATATAATTACCTACAATACGTAAATGTTCCCCAAACTTCTATGGAAAATTCGAACTGTCGTATCTAATGCGAGCACTATCCTGGAAACAGAACAATGAATCTGTGACATATATGCTCAACAGCCAGGAATGCTATGAGAAGGTGTTCGCATGCTACTTCAATTTTAGGGAGCATTGTACATGTAGTGACGGGGATAAAGGCAGGTAAACATTTGTAAACATCCTCATGAAACTAAGTTCAGCTTGGTCCTGTTGGTTCCAAACCATAGCAACGGACCCATTGTGAAGAAGAGTGAACAGTTTGCTGCTTCAAAAGTATTTACATTTATTTTTCTTTTAAATGACTAGAACACATACACAATAAAAAAAACACGTCGTGCCGCAAATATTTTGGGGCAGCTGAGCCATTGTTATGAGGCTTTCAAAAAGATGAATGTGAGCAACGTCTTCCAAAGAAAAATGTAAAAAAATATGCTGACACGCTACACCTCGAAAAAAACCATCTTGGCCTATGACAACAAATAGTAATATGAACAATAGAAAATGAAGGTTAATCTAGACAAGCGCCGAATTTTCTTTCCACTTCTTTTGGAACTCCGAGAGCTCTTGAAGGACTCCCTGCACCTTCGGATGCACCAGAGCAACTTTTCTTGACGACTGTCGGGACCCCTCCTCTTGGTTCATTGCCACAAGTTGCCTGAAAGAAAGAGGACTTAAATAATGGGTTGGAATATGTAGAGGAAGATGTATAACAGAAGCTAAAGAGTTCCTGGCTCCTTTTTCAACTTCTGTATCGGTTAGTAATCCAATCAGGACGAATTCTAAATCTTGTCTATAGTATACTTTTGAAGCCGAGACAAACGCCCTTAATTTGGATAGTCCGTGCACACGCTATGAGCGTCTGACCCTTGCATTAAGACGGATTGTGACTGTACACAAAAAAGTTTCAGCCCACTGGCGTCAGTTCTCAGTAATAACTGGACACATGTCTGCCCACAACGATAAGACATTTCTACAAACCGAGACAGTGGCGACAAAGATAGTGACTAGACACATAGCTGTCCTCAATTGAGACGTACGATGTCTTTGTCCTTCTTTGTAGCCTCCGTCTTGGGTTGTAGAATGTCTTATATTAACCAGCTCGCCTGCCTAGTAAAGTTGTCCACGATACTTCAGTTAAAAAAAAAAATCACAATACCAGTCAATGAAATTTTGCAAAAAAAGTCTGCCTGAAGTGCTTAAGCAGAATATTCGAAGATGTTATATTTCTTTTTAGTCCAAGTTTTCCAAGTTCGAAGTCCGGTTTTCATGTTCCTCCACCGTATCAGTTTCAAATAACGTTTTCATGACTCACTGGTTTTCACGAATTCACGCTTAGAAAAGTTAGGGTGTGATATTTAGACTCCGCGAAGTTGGTCAGGCAATTAAATGAGACAACGAGTATCCCGGATGTGCTAGAATATTTGCCAGTGCAGAGTTACGTGTGACCATAGATCAGTAATTGTGACCGCCAGCCCGGGGGGGGGGGGGTCTTTAACGTGCATCACGCGGTAGTGATCTCACGAACGCACTATTTTACGATACTAATCCAGTTCGAAACGGCCAGGGGTGGGCAGGAGGTTGAGGCTGAAACAAACCTTGAAGCTACCTGGCAAACTACCTCCCCACCCTTTGCACGCTGGTAGTAATCCGATCGAACGCCGCCTAAGTGACGCTGGCATATAGTAAGTTAAGTTTGTACTTGTCCTGGAGGCTTATTTTCCGGGACGGAGGAATCGCCTCGCAAAAAACACAGAAGCCGACACAACTCGAGGTCGAGAAGCGTTCTACCACACAAGTGGCGTCGGAAAAGGAAAAAAGAGGGGGGGGGGGCTCCAGCGTCTCTTCCGGATATTTCTGACTGTTAAAGGAAACAATACGGGGAAAGAGGGCGTGGTCGAGCTTATTTTAATCTCAAATTATTTATGCATATGTATAGCTACTGTCGCTCTTCACTGCATAAAAGATCGCGTAGATGGTCATTGTCGGAAACTCGTTGTCAGAAGGCACTACTTGTCACATGCTTAGTGGTTCGGAAGTTCAAAGCTATGTCTTTTCGACCGGAATAACTGTGCCTTTAATAAAAAAAATAAAAAATAAACATATGCGCTTGTCCGTGTCTACTCGCATGTGACTGTCCCTTGTGTTGCGCAAAAAAAAAAAAACCTTTAGACTGCATCATGAATTAACTAGGCCAACAACAAGTTTGAAATATCAATAAATGTGGGGATAAAAAGCTGGAGAAAAAAAACTATCAAGAATTCGCCAGAAGTGTTGCATTCTTGCATATTCAGAGGCTCAGAACTTCGAAACAAGTTTCTCCTACCAAAATGTGCACAGGCTAAAAGAAACACGTCCCAGGAACGTAAAGCGGAAAAAAAAATGTTATATTTTTTTTTCTTGAACAATATTAGAAATCTTCTCCCATGAGTTAATTCATTCCTTAACGTGAAAAAACAATAAATACATTATTTTGTATTCTGCAGATAGCAATGATATGTACTGTCTGTGGTGTTAATTTAAATGTGATACCTCAAACAACTTAGTCGAAAATAAATACCCAGTTTAGGGAATAATTGCCCGTAGGTACAGTACATGTTTTGGACATTTCTTCGAAACTCACCTTGAATAATAATAATCATATCTTAAGACGACACTTACCTAGGCTGTACATGATCATTCTTAAAAAGTTTAACATCTCTACCATAAATAGCTTCGGCTATAGCGCGCTTCAAATATGGCACAAATGACAATCGTCAAAAACCCGTCGTCCTTCCTCGCCCCTTCGTGAATTTTTTTTTTTTTTAACTAAGCATGTTGAACATTGAAATAAACGGCATCGTCTTTCGTAAGGAACGCAGCACCGCATGTAAAAATTCGAGATAAAAAAAATCACGAATGTACCTCACTACTTGAATTCAAATGAAACCGTCCGCCGGTCTTTCGAAGTTCGACGAACGTCGAACTTTTACCCTAAAAGTTAGACGAACTTTTGAATTTTGAGGATTCGAAAGTTCGAAACTTTTCGAATTCTCTTGATAAAAAAGTTAGAAAGTTCGAAAATTATCCCATTCCTTAGTGTAGGAAGTTCGAAAAGCTTCGCACTTTTTAGTGCAAGAAATATCGAAAGTTCGAAAATCATCGAATTTTTTGGTCCATCAAGGTCGAAAGTTCGACAAGCATCGAATTTTGCAGCGTGATATGTCCAAAAGTTCGAAAAGGATCGAATTTTTTAGCGTAATAAGTACGACGGTCGAAAAGCGTTGAACTTCGTAGTTTAACAAGTTCGAAAATTCGACTTCCGTCGAATTTTACGATAGAGAAAGTTCGAAATCTTTCGAACCGCCCGATTCGATCATCGAAACTTCGGTTAGAAAAAAGTTCGCGGCATCCATAGCTGTAACCATACTTGGGTAGTAATTCAATTACAGTAACTAAATTGCTGTAATTTAATTACTTTTCTTTGTAATTTGTAATTGCAATAATTACTTTCGGCTAAAAGGAATTGTAATTGTAATTTAATTACTTTCTAGCGCAAGTAATTTCAAAATTTTAGGCACAATTACAATTACTTTTGCAAAACTTTGAAATGCCAACGCAACCTCCCTGAAAGCCTCAGCGCTCGCTCAAGCGGCCTAGCTCTAGGTGAACAAGAATAACACACACGCACAACATAAATACTGTCGCAATGCTTGTTGTTTTGTTGCTTACACTGCGGGCTGAGCTCGACGGCACTGTGTAGCGCCGTCTGCTGTGCGAGCAGAAAATAATAGCGTAAACATGCCAAAATATTGAAATAAATAAATTGAGCTTCAGCTTTCAGCCGAGGTTGGACATTTTAATTGTCTATGACGTTACTTTTCTTTATTTTTCGCCCGTTTTTTATGTCCCTCTTCCAGTACTGTCGCATATTTGTGTCTTTGCATTATTTCAAGTTTATTTCCTGTTTGTTTTACTTTGGATATTATTTGCATAAGCGTTTTGGAGACTGATCTCGCACCTGTGAATATTGTCACCAATGATTCGAGAGTCCCGATTCGGTTCTTACGCATATATGAGCCATTATAATTTCAACTCAAGGTAAATATTTTACAATACCATGATATTTGTATGAGAATGCGGTCGTATCAGCGTGTGTAGACATTAATTTTATATTAACACTTGTAAAATATTCACATACAACTAATTGTCACATTTTTATTTGCCTGGCTAACAAAAGTCTGTCAACCAAATTTTTTTTAGCAATCTGGCGTCTTCCAGGGTTTGAACTAATTCATTAATATTTATTAAAAATATAAGAACGTAGTACTTCATTGCCCCAAACTGTCAAGTTCTACCATGAATTTAACAAAATGCATAAAAGGAAATTATACAACACGCGGCATTTATGCAGCGATGCTTAAGCCCCCTCAAACATTGGGGCAAGGAATGCACAAATACGTTTCATTCTATACAAATCGTTTAGTTATATGTCCCAAGTCGGGTCGCTCTCAGATATAAGTAATTGTAAAGTAATTGCATTACTTTTTAAAAGTAATTTGTAATTGTAATAATTACTTTTCACATAGTAGTAATTGTAACTGTAGTTAAAGTACTTTTAAAACAAAGTAATTTGTAATTAAATTACATTTTGAAAGTAATTTACCCATGTATGGTTGTAACCATTCGTTTTAAACGAGTTTCGCGTCGTGCGTATAGCCCTCTCCGGTCAAGGTGCACGATGTAGTGCGTATAGCTTTACCCTTTAAAAAAGTTAAAATTAGCTTCGTTTATCGCTCCCGACGTTAGGAAAATACTTCGTTCCTTAAAACATAATTGACGAATTCTCACGTCTTCTAATCCAATCTTCGCTCACTCTCCAATCCTCCCCCCTCCTCCCCCCCCCCCCCCGCGATCAAGCGCTGAACTTTGAACCAGTGAGGTTGAACTCGGCGGCGAAACTAGTTTAATTCTACGCGCTGAAGTCACGCATGTTGACTGCGGCATCGCATCGCGATGCGGGAATACGGCGAAAAGCGTGCTCTCTAGTGCCCAACCACTAAGTAGGGTCGGGCAGCATGCCGCCCCGAATCAGGAACTATACAAGGCCTAGCTCTATGCACATGGAAAGGCAAGACTCTACACGCTGGGCGTCCCGAACTTGGAATATACGACACGTTTAGAGATAGCAAGCTAACACTGCGTTAGGAACAACTTAACGTATACTTACCTTGAAAAACAAAGCCGTCAACGGCGCTGACACGCGATAACAACGTCGAGCTCGGCTTCCGAAGTCCGAACGGACGGCAGCACTCCGAATTCCGCGGTGCCGCGCCGGACGCCAGCGGTTTGAGCAATGCGCATGCGCGAGAGCGAGAGATGTCTTCCTGCGCGCGGCGTACCACGGCTCACGGGCGCTGTACTTCCGCAGTCTGATAGAGTTCCATAAAAATTGCTGGTTTTTCGGCACTTCTGGACGCGTTCAATTTGTGTATACCAGTTGAACCGACTATAAACTGTAACCTTGTAAGTCTCTTTCTATTGATTCGGATCAGCTCATGCTTATTGCCTAAATAGCAGGTTTCAATGCATATGGTACAGTTCCAGTTTTTGAAAGCAAACAGCACATTAGATGCATTGCCAGAAAACGGGACATGTTCCATTCGGTTTTTCCACGTAGATTGATGGAATTTTCTAACAGTGTAGGGCTCCTTCAGTAGCGCAGTGGAAAGACGCCCGCGTCACACGCAGCGGGCATAGGATCGATCCCTAATGTGGGTGTACCTTTTTTTTTTTTTGTCATGCATTTTGCGATGTTTACATTTCTTTTTTACAATTATCACCGAAAAGAACAATTGTTGTGGACGATACGTCGCGGAACGAAATGGTATGGGATTCCTTTTTGACATTTGCGAACTCAACGTGAGTCACTTTCCACAAACTGCGAGTGAGCATATGAATCGGGTATCGTCCGCTTTCCGAGCTTCGCGTAACTGTTCTACCGGAATTGCAGCCAGCCATTAATCCCGACCCGTTGATCTTTCGGAAACTTGTACGCTCTGCCGCACAATGCCACTTTCAGATGCAGGACATGTGAGGCAACTCTTCGCGCAACATCTTGGGAGTATTGTTTTCGCAGCCGATCACGGGAATTCACCACGGCACTTGGGCACTCAATACTAATTGCCAACACTTAAATGTACAAAACAACTAATCTTGAAGTACAGAACAGCGAGCGGAACAAACATAGCTGCAAAGGAATCGCGCGGCGAACGAACGCATTTCGTCTGCTACGCTGCGGAGAGAAAAAAATCCGCACGGTCGGGTGTAGCCACGTGACATCCGCCACTCTCACTATCCTCTCCACTTCTGCGTGCGGTGCGGGAGTTTCGGTTTCGGTTTCGAGGCAGTTGCGTTTTCTGAGCTTTATTAAAAAAATACGCGACTCTGTAGCAAAATATTAATTGTGTTGTATTCCGACACCATAATAAATCGCCTGACAAAAAAGGAAAAAAAAAAATTTGGGGGGTGTCAGTGTCCCTGGACGGACAGGATGCCATTGGCATGCAATGATACGGAGCAGTAGAACGCGCTGATGCACAGCTCGGAAGCGGACGTCCAGAAGGAAATCTGCGACTGGGCAGAGGAACCCGCCGCGGTCTGGGGTTTGCTACCCTCCCCCTCTTTTGCCTCATCGCAGTGGAGGACATGGGATGGGCCCTGGACAACACGTGGCCGTCTCTCCGCGTATATGCTTCACTTTACAAATCTTATAGATTATAAATGAAGTTGTGTCCGCCTCCTCCTCTGTCCACGATTGGTCGTTTCCTCATCTCCACTCAACTCCCTTTCCAGCGTTTGCTACGCTAATGTCGAAAGAGGTGAGGGTTTTTTGTGAGAGGAACTTAAGTAATTCTCTATTTAGGCGGGAACAACCTCAATGGGCCAAACGGCATTATAATGTTTCAGTAGGTTTGTTGGTTTGCCCTCTCGCTCGAGAAGTATACTCGGCGACAACTTTTCTTGGCAATGCAGTGCAGAGGAGGAGAGCCCGCGCACAGCGTTATTCAGCGCTCAAAATGGGAGAGGAAACGCGTGCTCTCTCCCATTTTAGGGGATAGCCAAACCAGCATAAAACAAGCCTCGTTCTTTTTTTTTAGGTTTTCCTGTTTTTATTATTTTCACTGTCTTCGTCCCCTTCAACTTCAACGTTCGAGACACGAAGGAGTAAAGTGTGACCTCGCATATGTTAATACTGTTCAAGCAATATCACAAACAAAACTATATTAATTGCTACTTTAGTACTCGGAGTAGTGTGAATAGAGTAATGATTGCGATCAAAGCCGACAAGATGACAAAACTAAATTAAGCATACTCGTATATTTTTTTGGCTGCTCCGGTATCTAGAGCTTGAGTTCGCATTACCATGTCGCACTGCAAAATGATTTATTTCGAATAATTATTTGCTAGAAATCGCATCCGTAGCTTGATAATGCATCTTTCTCATGGGAAAGGGGGGGGGGGATTCGTTGCTTTTCCCGGGAAATTGAAAACTTTCCGCCTATGCTGCTATGGTAATTTTTTGGGGTTCCTTCCGTTCTTGGTTGTCGAAAGTGGCAGAGAAGAAGTGGTGGTTTATATCCTTTCGTTGGGTCTAAACATCTAGTCGAAGCCGCCGTCTGAAGTAAGAGGGCCCTTTCGGGGCTGACTTGGATGTCACGGTGAATTTTCAAAAGCAACCCCTGGCAAGTGCTCCTGGGACGTTGAAGCTCTCAGGTAAAACTTGAGTCTTCGGAGTCTCGAGAACGAATGTTCCGCTTCAGCGGAGCTAACGGCCCCGGGCATGGTGGCCAGGATTTGCAGCAGGCGGTTTACATTAGGATACAAGGCCTTCGGGCAAAGCGCAAGTTGCCTGTACCGCGGAGACGCGCTCAGCGGTGAGGTCCCTTGCATTTGTGTCCAACCCAGAACTCCAGGCTTTGGAATGTTGTGGGCCGAACAGAAAGAGAAACACAATAGGGACTTTTCGTAGATCGTTTTCGCCGTCCCGCAAAGCTCTTCGCAATCGCAGGAGCAGGAACGGCTTTTTCGTTGCTAGAGGGCTACTCCCTGATAAAACGGCAGAACACCCGAAAGGGGAAAGGGGCAAAAAGGAAAACCATGAACTTTCGAAAAATGTTTCGACCGCAACCACCCCCTCCCCCTGGCTACCCACTGCATCGCGGAAAAAGCGGGTGGGTGGGTTTCTTTTATGGGTCAACTGGGTATTAAAAGTGCTACGCTTTTACTTACAGACGGCCGGTCATGGTAAGTCAGTTCTTAATGTATTCACATGAGTTGTCCAGTGCTTCAATGAAGCAGGCGACAAAAAACTTCTACTCCCGCTACAGGTTTAATTTAACGCTGTGGCTAGCGTTACGTCCGGACGGAGCACTGGAAACGCGTATAGCTAACCCTCCCCCCCGCCCTCCTCTCTCTCCCCCGTGAACCTAGGGAAGGCGGAGATTCGGACGTAACTTAGGTTACGTCGGACGTAACGCTACACAGATGGATTGCGATGCAAGCATCTGATGTTAAGGTCCTTCTGATCTGACGTTAAAAAATAATACGTCAATTTACAAATTAAAAAAAATATGAAAGGTAACAAAAACGAGGGCTCGTCCGGGATTTGAACCCAGGACCTCTCGCACCCTAAGCGAGAATCATACCCCTAGACCAACGAGCCCGCTTGGGATGACGACGTTAAAAAACTATTTTATAAATATTATTTTAGAAGTCAATTTTTTTGTGCGTATGATTTTAGTAGTTATGTCTTTAAAAAGTCTCCTTAGCACATGAAAGTGTTTTGCACAATTCCTGTATTTTCCCCTGCTACCTACGGAAGTCATAAAAAGAGAAAGGGCGAGCCTGGGCGAGACGTCATTTTCAAAACATGGCGGCCCTCTGAACTTGTGTCTCGTCTCCAAACTCGTGAACGGATCTTGTTTCAACCAGGGGGAAAGAGGGAAAGGAACGCGGCTCACCGCGGTGGCGGCCATTAGAAAACCGCTTACGTTGCCAGCAGCGAAGAAGTTGCTGCCATACACGGCGGACTGAGTGTTACTATCTTTTAGTTTGGGAAAGAGAATGTATTGTTGTGTTACATATGTCCGCCTGCAAACAAACAACTAAGTTTAATTATATTAATTTTGTTTACTAGGTTCGAAACCTTAAAAACGGGCTTTCGACAACTTATTGCTTCCGTCATTTCGGAGTACACAAGGCAGTTATCTCGCTGATCTGGTTTCGGTTTCGGAGACCGTGAGCCCGGCACAAACCGTGAACGTTCCAGGGTAAACGTTCCAGAGCAGGGTAAAATACAACCACACGGCCCACCAGAGCAAACGCATAGCTATCGCAAATCTTGGCTTGTGATTGCGCCTTTGTAGATCATCTTATCCCCCCCCCCCACCCTTTTTTAATTTTTTTTTAAATATTAGTTTGGGTGTTGCAGCAGTGGCGTCACGAGAGTCAGCGGCACCCGGGGCGGTAGCCTGCCGCGACACCCCCCCCCCCCCCGCTTTCGAGTAGCCCACCGCAACACCCCCCCCCCCCCCGCTCTCGCATAGCCCGCCGCGACTCCCCCCCCCCCCCCCCCCGCCCTCGTGGCCCGCCGCGACCCCCCCCCCCCCCTGAGCGCTGCACCCGGGGCGGACCGCCCCCCCCCCCCCCCCCGCTCCCCCTTGTGACGCCACTGAGTTGCAGGCCACCCGGTATGGGCCTTCGGCCTATCTGCGGCACCCCGTCTCTCCCGAGCCGAAATAAATGAAATACAGGAGACGCGCAAACGACGGGTACAACAAAATCGTCTGCGTATTCCGCACGCCTCGCAAAAGCACTTCCCCACTCACCTTGCGAAAAGCGCGAAACACGGAGTCCGCACCGTCCCGACTTCCCAGACTTTTACCTGCTTTAGAGCAGTTTGTACCTGCTAGTAGGTATGTGTACTGAAATTTGAAACTAGGGGCAATGCCAGAGAGAAGAGAGACGAAGTTGGGAAAGCTTGCTCGCTCTCCCCTATTTATGAACTTTCAAGTGATTGTACCATATTAAATGCACCAACGCCTCCTCCTAAAACAAATAAAAAGCACTATGTTCACTACGTAAAAAATGGTCTCAGTTCATGCGTCTGTGGGCAGGTAGGAAATCTTGCCCAAATTTATTCACACCGCATGATGAGCGCAACAAACTCACACGAGATTTACAGGAAAATTTAAATATCGGTGATAACTTAAGTTTCCCTGAAATTATGTATAACCGGTCGTTTGCAGGACCGAATCATCTACTCGAGCGGTGCGCGTCGCTGTGCAAACACGTCGCTGCGGAAACGCAGTCCAACAACGCGAAGCATAAAAACGGCAGATTTAGGACAACAATCCGGAGTCCATTGTTCAATTAAAACGACGTAATTTTGTTGAAAACGCCCGCACCTTTTTACTCACGGTATGCGTCGGGAATCTTCGACGTTTTGAAACGGAACGAAGGAAGATTTACTTTTAAAGACGCTCGCCCCAGCTGGACTGGATCAGCTGACGACGACGGAACTGAACCCGTTAAACTCAACGCCACAACAACCAATTTGCGCTCCGGGTTAATGTGGCTTTCTACCTCCAAGCACCGCACACACACCACGAACGTTTCAGCTCTTTGTCGCATCGCCGTGTTGCACCAAACAGAACGAGATCGCCGAAGTCAACGCAGTCGCTGTCGTGAACCTTGGCTTGTGGTCGCGCACTCGTGGATCCGGCGACTCCCTTCGCTTCCAAAGCACACACGACGATTACGAATGACACTTTCCGTCTTCCGGGAACATCACAGGGGCACTTCTCCGGTCACATCCTCGCTACATGTGTTCGCAAACAGCGGAGCTTCTGGCTTCCCGGCGAAGCGAAACAACGTGCGTTGTTGCTGGCTTCCCGTCGAAGCAAAACAACGTGCGTTGTTGCCAGACTTGCTCCGACCATACAAAAACAACGAAAGCAAACCGGCTCTAGCTTCCAGCGTACATCGGCGTTGCCCCGTTGCCAGATTTTCTCCGTCAGCTTTAACTTAAAGATGACCTACAGATGCAGCAACACTGGTACCGAGTTTTCTCATGGCGGCCAGCATGGAGAGCCGTAAATTCTGAGGAGGTTGCATGGGAAGCGGCGGGCAGCTTCTCCCCCTGGTTTCAACAATGGAAGTCACCATCCAAAGTAAGCTGTTTCGGTTTCCCACCCGAATAACTCATCCTTAGTACCGCAGTCCTTCCCTCCCATATAGACCGCACTTTACGGTGCAAATGTTTGTTCCTGGCGTTGGACTGCGCGACTGTTGACGGTCGCTAATTTCAGATTTCGGCGAGCAGCGGAAGTCCTCAAGACCGTCATCAAAGATGCTTCTTTTTTATCGATTGACTGCGAATTCACGGGTGAGTTTTCGAATGTCTTTAGCGAAATTTCCGATTTCGTTCAACAGGGCGGAACGTTTTGACAATGCCGTGGCCCTTCGGCAAGCGGGAAACCGGGGACGAGCGGGCAAAAAAACGACAAACACACGAGTCTCAGACGCGTGTGTTTGTCAAAAAAAAATATGAGACAAATATGTTTTTCTTCTTTTTTGTCGTCCGTTCGTGTCTGGTTTTAATTATGTGCAACCTTAAGTAGCTCGCCTGTGTGTTAACCTTTGTCTTCAAACATTGCGCACTCGAAGGGGTGAGCTCGGGGTTGATTGAAATATGAACGTTTTACTTGTCACGGCTACGGGGACGGATTGCTGTACCCTGTTTACCCTTAACCTGAGACTGCAGCCAAAGCTACAAGCGCGAGCTAGCCCACGCTCCTGGCTTTGAGAGGTGCATTTCTAGCGCGGGTGCTCGTTCTGTGCTCCAAAACAGGGACCTCGAGCTGTCGTGCTTGTGCCATTGGCTGCAGGTTTAGCTTAATTGTGAACAAAGTATTGGCGACGTGCGCGATCGAAAGCGGCGCTGTGGTCGGCCTTCCACGATTGACCGAATGCAGAATATGACGTCAGCAAAGGATTTCTCATGGACGGAAATAAGAGGAATGTAATAACTTCAACTCTGACGGTGTTGGTAGTGTCGGTTTTAGAGCGCAATGATTTCAAGCTTCCACCATGCTAATCACGAACATCATCGAACTTGTTGTCTAGCCACTACCACTGTAATCCTGACCTGCCGACAGGCGCAGGCGGCAGCGTGCGGTGTTTAGTACACACATAATCCGCGAGCGTTTAGCAACGCTATGAGTGCATGGCTCCACCTAAAGGTCTTCCTGCTTCCCAAGATATCCGCCCATTAATTTGAGGCGCACAAGTCACGGCTGCGTTATCTGGTCCTGACCTGTATGCGGGTGCACTCCTGCCACATTTTCGCCACTGCGCATGTGAAATATTTTGCCATTAGGTGTACCAGCTGCCGTCCCTGGATATGCGCGCGCCAGTTGCAGATGAGGCGTGGGTAGAACACGTGCATACTTATTGACAGCCTCAATATGAATATGTGATGGAGGATAACTGGTTTCATGGCACCGCCCCTCACCCCCTAATCAGCCAGACAGAGGCGATTAGATCAACATTAAAAAACTTTTATTGTCCCGCTACGAGCGAAAACGGTTGGTTCCGCCGCTGGCGCTGCTCTGCGGCGAGGTGGACTCCTGCAGAAGGGAAGGAAGAGCGTGTATCAGCTAATGGCAGGGGTGGCAGGCCGCAGGGAAGGCAGGCTGTGAGCTGCGTGTGGGTCCCAGAAAAACCTTTACTGCGCGCCCTCAACGGAGAAACCAGGCACTCCGCCGGCGACAGCTGGTCCCATAGGGGTCCCTTCTGTCGGCAGGTCAGGATTACAGTAGGTCGTGTTGTTCGCAAGGTAATGACAAAACGAGAGGGGAACCACAGGAGGGCGCCACAAAAACATCTCGCCGCTAATAGAACCAAAGTAGTCGGCCATTTTGTTCTTGGATGTCTCACAGTGAAATGTATTGACCCCAATGCACAACATATTTGATGGTGCCAGTGGAAGATTTTGAACGCTTGTCTTTTAGATGCGCCAGGCAACCCCTAACGACAAAAGGGTGGACATAATTACGTCAATGAAAACACCCTATACCCGCGGACAACACTTGTGGCATCTCGAAAGAAGTGAAGAGTGCACGTGCAAAGCTTTGATGGGCGTTCAGGATGCACAACCGCACGTCCACCCATAGACTGGGGGAATGAAAGCACTGCCAAAGCTTGTGCACCCAGAGCAAAGTGGTACGTGAAGTTGTGTCTCAAGCTTTCACGTGCCCCAGACCTGGCAGGTTTTCTTTCACACAATCTTACGATAAATTCCACTGGTCGTTTGGGTCACTAGCCTAAATCCGCTACGGGCATGCGATCTGTGCGGAGCCATCGCACCTCCGTCTCCACCAGCGGACGACGACAAGCCTCCGGGAATGGCCGACTGTCTTTCCGGCATTTGTATCGCACTGAGCTCTCGTTATTTTCGGAAAGTGCCTGCATGCTCTGAGGCGTCGGTCGCACGCCACTTCCTGTAATGCTTGGTGAGGCAGGAGGTCATGCGTCCCCAGAGATTTGGCTTGCGCTCGGCTCCGGGAAAATCGGCAGATCCAGATCTGGGCGCTCTGAACTAAAATCTGGAGTCGGCGCTGTTCCAAAACCACGAGGCGAAATACATCCGGGTTGATCCGAAGCGACCAGTGGCAGATGCGCGCTCTGAGAAAGGCGATCCCTGAATGAACCAACACGACGAGTGGAATTTGCCATTAGCTAAGACGCTGTTTCTATCAAGCCGGCCCAGTGTCCTCTAAGACACCTCGAGTCTCTGCTTGAGCTACTGCTGCATCCATCTTACACACACCTTCAGTGCTGATAAAGAGCACGGCCGCTAGTGCCTGGCTTTGAAAGTGACTTCCATGCACGAGTTCTCGATACAGGGATAAGCAGTGCTGCTGAGCTAGACTCAGCGCGCTTGTACCTCTGTCGGCACGGTGAGCACTGTGGACACTTAAGATCCAGCTAGAGTCCCGGCTTCGAAGGAATTAAGCCCCGACCACAATAACCTGAGCCGAGCCGAAGGCTAAAATGACTCTAATCCCTGTAAGAATAGCTTGACTGCCGGCTAAGGTAACTTTAGTCCACGTAAAACCGAGAATCTTGTGACCTGAGCTGAACTACGAGCTAAAGTAACTTTGATTTCGCATAAAAACCAGACTTCAATGAATTTAGTCCAAGTTACAACTTGAGTACCGGTTTAACACGATTTGCGTCACGGCTAAATGATTTGGGTCCCGACTAAAATAACTTTGGGCCGACCTATAACCAGATTCCGCTGAATTTAGTCTCGGTGACAACAAGCCGAGTCATAACAGCATCGACTTGAATATTGGCCTAATGATTTGTGTCGCAGCAAAATGACTTGAGTTCTGGCTAAAATAACTTTGGATCTGCCTAGAACCCAGGCTTGACTGAATTTAGCGTCTGTTACTAGAAATTGAGTCCTAACTGTTGATTTGAGTACCGAGGCTTAACGATTTTGTTACGGCTAAAATGACTTGAGTAGCGGCTAAAATGATTTAAGACCTACTAAGTCAACTATACGCTTAGCAGCAGTCCCAGATTTAGAAAGTAGGTTGGACAGAATGAACAGCAAGAAGAAAATGGTGAATGGAGTTTTATCTGCTGATTTGTTTAGATCAGCATCATTGAAACTACTCAGCATGATAGTACTCTTTAAAACAATACTTCAGGTATGAATATATTGTAGCGATACCCACAAACCACAGGTAGGTTAGTTGTGCCACCATATATTTTTTTTTCTTGCCGTGATATCACACTTCCCTAGCCTGACAGTCAGTCGGTCATCCGGACCGCCCTTTTTACAAAACGTCTCGTCTCCGAACGCAGGACTTCACACGCAACGCTCGGTCCACGTCTTCGACTCCGCCGCAGAACGTTATGACAAGCTTCGAGAGGTTTTGAATTTTCTTTCTTATAATTTGAGCGTTTCGTAACCCGACAAAGAAGTGGGATTTAGGAGGGATACCCAGTAGAGTTTTCTTAACTACCCAAACTAACTATTATCAATACCCGAAAGATGACCCACCACTATTTTTGACATGATCTTTGACAGAGCAGGAGATGAGCAAACATTGCTGACTAGGAAGGACAGCTGTCTATGCTTCATTGCCTGTCAATGTGAGAACAAGTTCGGCAGGTTTTATAACACAAAAATAGCATTTATAAAGTTTTTCTCGATCGTACAACCGGAAGTTAGCTCCACTCACTTTCATCCGATTTGCTGTCCCTTTCAGGTGGGCTATCTCTCGAGATATTACGGTATACCATATTTTCGGCGTATAAGTTACATAATTTTTGTTTTTCATCTTTCTATTGGTGCATATATATAGAATGGTGCGACTAATATGTGCATTTTGTTTATAAGTATGAACCTTAAAGAGCGGTTGCAACGATTTTCGGATTTTGGCCAATTAATTGCGGAATTTAATCTTTGTGAGTCTATAGAACAAAGAACAGAAAACCATATTTTCTTGTGAGTGCTAGTTTTTATTTTAAAAAATGAAATAAATTAAAGGTCAAAGTGCCTTTCAACTCTCCACGCCGCCTTTCAGTGACATAATCTGGGGTATTACTACCTGGTATCCCGCCTGGGTTCTCTCTTCAGGGTCCCCAGCCGCTTCCTCCGCAATTGTTGACTTTTAAAGGATTAGCATACGCCAAAGGTCGCGGTGAACGATCGACACGAAAGACGGTTTGCCACGGGGCCGACGGCGAGCGTAGCGGCGAAGGGGGACGGATTTCGTTGACTTCCGCGTATCCCCTAGAGACTTTGTCACCGTAGTCCTCGTAACTGCCGCACGCGCTTCGGATCGGCAAATAATTTGTTTTTCTTTCCAATTACACAGCGGAATATCAGTTTATTTGGAGAAAGGTGACACGTTTTCGATCACTTGTGCTTGGACAAACAGTGTACAAAATACAAACCACAAAAGCTTTCAACATTAAAATCGTTGCACTTCTCCTTTAACCTCTTAACTCAAACCTTTTGACCAAAAATATATGCAAAATGGGGAGTGTCTTTTTTTTAAGTGTTTCAAGATCTCGAAGGTATAACAATAATCTCAGAACATAAAACAGCTTTCTTTACATCAATTTACAGGGTTCAACAAACATCTAGTAAGTGGTCTTTGTATGGTACTCCACAAAGCGTGGAGCAATGCAACAGAGCCACACTGCAGTCTTTGCAACTGTAGATGGTCTCTTTCCTTTGGTTGTGTGCAAGGCACACCCCACACCTCTTGTGAAGGTGCTTCTCGGTGCCCGACCCTTCGTTGAAGTCAGGAAATGTCGTTCCAGGAGGTGGGCTGGAGTAGGCTACGATCGTGGACAACCAATCTTTGCCGCTGTGGTGCCTGATGATCCATAGGTTTTGAACAGGCTGTTGGAAAGGTTCAACCGAAAACGTCATCTCGTTTGTTGCAGGTCCCAGTTTCATCAATGGGATGAAGCTGTGATGTCAATGAGTTGCCGGATCATTTTCATGTAGTATTTTTTGAGTCTCTTTCTGGCC
>JAZHYW010015151.1:0-19762 GCA_037355805.1 Ixodes ricinus
GCACTGGCGGGCAAGCGGCAGTTGGTAGGGCAAGATGACCTAACGCAGCACGGATTTCTTTTCGGACAACTTGCTGCTAAGATTTCACCTGTTGTATTTGTTGGGCAACAGCAGCGGCTGGTGTGAAATGAGCGAGGTAAGGACGTATTTCCTCGCGGATGATTGTCCTGATCAATGTAGCTATGTCGGTACTGGAGGCGGTGGCAGGACACACGTCGGGAAGACGCTCGAAAGGTGCCTTAGTGATTCGGGCACTCGACAGCTCTTCATACTTTCTACATTCGTCAAAGAGCTGCTGTACTGTTGGCGCGGATTTTGGCGCAACGATGGTGAACAGCTCCTGCGAAAGTCCTTTAAAAAAGGTGTCGAATTCAATCATCTTCTGGTATTTCAGAATCAACGCGGGAGCATAGCCGCAGTACATCCTCGATGTAAGAAATGGATGACTCGGTGTTTGCCAGGTAGCGGCTGGCCAACTTGTCCTTTTCTTGCTGCTTACGCTGTTCTGGCTTGCTGAAGGCGTTTGCAAAAGTGACCTTGAAGGCGTCTTACGAGTTAATTTTTTCTTCATGACTCTCGAACCATTTCATAGCGGTGTCTTAAGAAAAAAAAACGTTCGCGAGCTTTAAAGAGTCATCCCAACGGTTTTGGAGACTTGTCCGTTCGTAGGTCTTCAGCCAGTCGTGGACACCGGAATCTGGTGTTCCAGCAAAAAGTGGCGGGCCCCGCTGCCGGTTCTTGACGGTTGGTGGTGTGGTGGCTGTAGCGGCAGGCGGTGCGCGGACGATGATGGTGGGTTGGGCTTCTTCAGCCATAGCGGTGATCTTGCGAACGCTATGGAGTTCCAGACCGATGTGGTGGGAGAGGTGGAGGGGAGCGAGAGGTTGGGAAACTAGCGCACCTCCACCGCTTGCAAGAGTGAGAAATTGGGATGATTTTATAGACAGAGAGGGAGCGAGTGATATCGCGAACCGTTCGTAAGCACACAGCGCAGCCTCTCGAGGTCCAAGGACGTTCCCTCGTACCCCACCGTTCCTCGTCTTATATATTATATATATATATATATATATATATATATATATATATATATATATATATATAATCAGGGTGTCGAACCGAAGCCGAACCCGAACCAAAAACCGGAACGAAACCGAAATCGAACGCTTCGTGTTGAACCCGAACCGGAACGAAACCATATAATGTGATGTGGCGGTTACCGGTTCAACGAAAGCGGTTCAGGGCCAATCGTGTCCATAATTGGTCTTAGTGGGAAAAGTACGGGCGTATTTCTTTCTTGTATTTCCAAGACTAATCCTACATACCATAGTCGGTGACACGTCAAGAACGAAGTGGAAGCTCCTTCCACCCCTTTCCACTTCAGCGGAGTGAACGGTGGAGGACAAGTCGCTTCCTCTCCAGTGTTCGCTGTACGAACGTGGAAAGAGGTGAAAGGTGCTTTCACTTCGTTTTCGATCTGTGATCGACCTGCGTTCGATTTCCTTCCATCTCCTGCACCAGTGCAGAAAAGTGTAGGGCAGTCTACTCCCGGTATGTGTATTTAGATACGACCGGGAGTACACCACCCCACACTTTTCTGCACCGGTGCAGGAGGTGGAAGGAAATCGAGCGCAGGTCGGTGACAGATATTTTTACATTTCATTTTTATTGTACACGTAATAAAAATACATAATCATCAGAAGAATAGACACAAATAAATATGATGATTCCACTTTTTGTGTAATTTATTTATTTAGTTGTTTAAACATTTTAAGCACCCCGGGCGGTACTCATAAGAAATGGGTTACAGTGAAAACGGGTAACAGATGATAGGAGCCCACAAACAAACACGGACGCAAGAAAGAAATGGGCAGGACCAGCGCTGGACTTCAACTGAACGTTTAATGAAAACACCAAGGAAAACAACCAAACGACCGAAAAAATCCGCCTGGTCCGGGTATCGAACCCGGGACCTCTCTGTAATGGAGAGGTCCCGGGTTCGATACCCGGACCAGGCGGATTTTTCGGTCGCGCACTAGTAACCCTAGCTGTGTTTGGAGATTCGTGTTTGTCCTTTGTCCCTCTTGTTCCCC
Source organism: Ixodes ricinus (assembly GCA_037355805.1). Taxonomy (NCBI): domain Eukaryota; kingdom Metazoa; phylum Arthropoda; class Arachnida; order Ixodida; family Ixodidae; genus Ixodes; species Ixodes ricinus. The sequence goes on from JAZHYW010015151.1 coordinate 2,091, forward strand.
TTCTCCAGGGATTATTTTCGTCATTCGTGTCCAGCTCGCTTGAACCGTTGCATTTAATTGCATTATAATCATGCGTTCGAACTTTCTTTTGTTTTCGGGGACCCCCTCCCCCCCCCTCTCCCCTCCAAAAAAAAAGTTTGAACGCGTTTTTTTTTTTGGGGGGGGGGGGGAGTATTTCTCAAAAAATGTAACGAAATACATTTCATCCTGATTGTATCGCGATACAAAGAAACATTCCAAAATGTATTTCGATACAGGAATACAGATACTGGTGAAAAAATGTATCGCGATACAGAAATACAGATACTAAAGTTATTTCTGAAATACTATCGCGATACATTTGTATCGCGATACTGCCCAACCTTGGTTATATTATATCTATCTCTCTCTCTCTCTCTCTCTCTCATATATATATATATATATATATATATATATATATATATATATATGTATACATATATATATATATATATGGGTGGTTTCATCTCAAATCGTGCAGGCAAAAAGGGTCGAATTTTTAATTTCGCTGGCAATAATTTATGTAATGGCGGCGTCTTTAAAAACGCAGTATCCACAAACCGCAAGTTCGTCGGATTTTTTGTTCTCGCCTTACGAATTTTAAAAGAGGCCGCGGCGGAAAGCAGTGTTTTTCACATGCGTCGTGGGTCGGATGTTTCGCTCGATCTCCCGCCGTGGATTCTCCGTCCACATTAAATTAACTTTTTTCAAGCACTCTATGAACAGATTTAAAAGTCGCTAATACTGTGAAATAATTTTAGGCTTTTTGCTTTTTTCTGTAAAAATGTCAAAAATGCCCCTTCGGTCAATTGCTCACGAATTTCGACAATTAAATACTGGCGGTCTACTTGCGTTACATTAATATTTGTATGTCTAGGGAGAGCCCAAAACACGCTCTTTATAGATGTTATAAAATGATTTAGCTGTATTAAATATCCTTTGCGGGACGTTTACGTTAATGTTATGCGAAAACCAAAAAGTACCAAATTTAAAATGAATTTTCTAAAAAAAACTTTTTATTTTTTTATTTTTTTGTTAAAATGTAGATATGATAGTTGTCTACTCGAAAAGCAAGTCGAGAAAGTGTGTATTTTTTGTGTATGTTTTATACATAAGCCTCAATATCAGAAAAAGGCGTCTTCGTTTTTCAAGACCTTAGTCAGACATAGTGACACGTGTGCTTCTATGAATGGTGAAATCGTTTTCTTGAAACTTTGTCTGCGTTTTGTAATCAATTATAAACCCATTTTGTGGTATTGAATAGTTATTTATGTTTTGAAAAGAGCGGGAAACCACGAGAAACATTTCTAATCAAATCAGCAGGCCTAGTAGACCTTCAATATCGAAGAGGCACAGACGTTGTATTTTTTCGATTGATAAAACTTTCACTGTAAACTAGCATGACTAGCTATTAGCTGTCATATTACTAAGACATGAAAAGTCACCACGTCATTAATCTATTATATACAATTCTTTCCGAAACCAAACGCTAGGGTTTGTTCACCGCACATAGCACAGATCACCAGGGAATATCCTTTCACTTCCGTAATGCACAAAAGTGATGACACAGAAACGGTCCGAAGCACACGAAGAGATTGTCACGGAGAGGTGAAGGGGATAAAAAATAAATAAATAAGAATAAAATTAGCCAACTCCGATCTTAACGAAAATCGCGGTAAAAAAATAAAAGATTTAGGTTCGAGTGGTAGCAAGGTGATAGGTACACGCCTGTTGGAGAGTCAGACAAAGAAGTCAACGACACGTAAAAGAAAAAATTAAGACAGAAAAACTCAGCCGCACACGGCAAGAACAAAAACCAACTCCTCCGGGCATCCCCTAAACGGGACACAACCAAATGCGTGTGAACACGCTCTCTACAGCACCGTCATGCCGCTACGCCATGACCAAATAAACCCAACAACTAAACAATGCTAACAAACAGTTAGTAACAAAACGTTTGAAAAAATCTCAGCAGAACCGCACCCGAGAAACAAAGTTCAGCGAAGCGAAAAAACACAAACGAAAAAAAAAAGTCTGAACTGACCGACGCCGAGTCCAGTCCCACGACACTGAAGCCTGGCAGGATGATGGCGTCCAGATGATGCTCGAATCTTTTCTTCACTCTGTTCCGCACAGCCATCGTGGCTGTGCGAAACAAAGTGATGAATAGATTCGAGCAGCGGTGCGCGAGAAGGTAACTGAGATGTAACATTCCTCGAGCTTCATATCGGAAGAGGAACTTTCGAGGTAGTTACTGCGTGCAGTTACTCAAACTTTCTCTTTCCCCTTCTCTTTTTCAAAAGAACACGTCAGCCGGCGCTAACTTTTCATCTCGGGAGAAGACCACTCTTCACAAACGGTTATAGTTGCCAAGGAGGCTGACTTCGACCCAACTAGTCTCCGGGCAGAATAAACACATGTATATTTACCAACACGCTCGTTTTTAATGCTAGTCTACGGGCTTTGCTGTTTCCGAAAGAGATAACCCTTCGGTGGTATCGGATCTTCGCGGAGGGAGACAGAACACGGCCGTTTCTAGGACAGGGCGCTCGAAGCTTGGGCAAATACACGGTATCGTTTCACGCGTGCACGGATGGCTGGTTTAAAAATTTTCCCACATCCCTAACGAAACCGGCTTATCTTCGTGTGCGCGTCTGCGCAATTTTTGTCCCGCGCCGCCGGTTTCAGCTCGCACGCGGTGTTGTTTTCGTCGGCAGAAATGTTGTTGACCGTCGATATTGTAAGGCCGTGGTGTTCTCATCCTCCCAGGCAACAGTTCCTCTGCTTTTCCTTCTGCAATACTCTGACTGACTGACTCCTCCTGGGTGGCCGTCACTGTTCGCCGCGTCAACGACACATTCGTACCATTTCGCTCCTCGTGACACAGGGTGCGCTGCTCGCTTTACTGTCACGGGCCGTCCTATCTGACACGACAAGCGCGAAAGGTCGTGGCCATATGCTGGTTCCGAACGGGCGGGACGTTCATATAGGCCAATGAAGGCCCCGAATCAATACGACGTCTGCCGATTTCTATACATTAAAAGTTTACGACGCCTGCTGGTCTGTTAAGAAGTGTTGCTTTCTCTTTTGGTTCCTCCAATGTAGCCTACCGCCTATAATAAAATTGAAACTATCAGTAACTATAACAGGGCAAAACTACTATATTTCATTTTTACGTGGGAACGTTGAAAAAAGGCAAAAATATTTCCAAGTTTGTGAAGACACGCAATTCGCAAGTCCGTTTCAAGCCGAAAAACACGTTTTTGTACGATATTGATGCTTAAATATAGAACATACAAACAAAATACACACTTTCTGGACTTGTTTTTCGAGTAGAAAACTATCATATCTACATTTTAACAAAAAAAAATTAAGTTTTTCGAGAAAATCGATTTTACAATTGGTAATTTTTGTTTTTTGCATAACATTAACGTAAACGTCCCGCAAAAGATATTTAATACAGCTAAATCATTTTATAATAGCTATAAAGAAAGTGGTTTGGGCTCTCCATAGACATAAGAAATGTTGATCTAACCCAAGTAGATCGCCATTATTTAATTGTCAAAGTTCGTCGACAATTGACCGCGGGGGCGTATTTGACATTTTTACAGAAAAAAGCAAAGCGCCCAAAATTATTTCATGGTATTAGAGTCTTTTACCTGCGCTCACAGAGTGCTTGAAAAAAAGTTAATATAATGTGGACTGAAAATCCACGGCAGGAGATCGAGCGAAACATCCGACCCAGGACGGAGGTGAAAAACACTGCTTTTCGCCGCGTCCTCTTTTAAAATTCGTAAGTCGAGAACAAAAAATCCGACGAACTTGCGGTGTGTGGCTACTGCGTTTTTGGAGATGACGCCATAACATATATTTTTTTCAGCGAAATTAAAAACTGGACCCTTTTTGCGTGCACGATTTGAGTTGAAACCACCCATATATCTACTATTATCGTTTCAGTTCTTATTGCTTGTTGCTAGCTTATTGCGGACCTCAGTCCGAATTTTAATTTCAAAAATATTACGCTAAATTTAATATTTCCACTTTTTAATCCCGTAATAAATATATGCCTCTCCGCCACATGTTGCTTTTGAGAACTCTACAAAACAAAAACTGCATTTTTCAGGGGGGTTTGAGAGGAGTAGTCTGGACCGATTGCATGCAAGCAGTGCTTTCCATTCTGGCACCAGTGACCGTCATTATCAAGATATTGTACGACTCCAAAACAAAACTTGTGCAACTGGAGCCACTAAACAATTTGGATCCCACACCGTATTTCCTCGAGTAAGCCTTTAGTATGAATCAATGAGTTAAGTTAAAATATATTCGCAATAGGCGTGTCTTGTGTCTTTGGAGAAGTGGGAGGGGGGACGGATTCTGAAAGTACGAATGATTTTTCAGACATAATAACCCTGGTGCGAGGGAACAAAAAAGGGACGGACAGGTCCGAAACTCCCCTCGCTCCTGGGTTACTACATCTATCCTTAGCCAGCTCGACTCCCTGCTTTCTTTAACTTGAACGATTTGTTTTGGTGTTCATTTCGCTAGAGTTCTATGTCAGTCGTAAATTGTTTCTAAAATTTGGTTCTGTCAGTCAACCGCCCTTGACAGTTCATGTCAACTGTTCTGCATTCGGGCAGTTTCAACAGAACTGGGGCTAAGGGGAGGAAAGCTATTGTAACTATGTTTTTATTGTATTGACATAGTCTCTATACCAAAGGTGTTTGGCAACCTGGAAAATGTTATGTAGTAGTTTGTCCACAACAAAAGTAACCTGGCCTTATTGTGGATGTGGGCGTGACGGAGAGTAAAAAATAATTGTATTTATTCATACTTGGTGAGCGCATCGAAGGCTAAACGCATAATCCAAAATAAGAAGACACGAAAATACAAACATTTTACTCGCCCTATCTACTAGTTCAAAACGAGCTTGCAGTATGCGAAGGGCATTTGCCCTAAGCGTGAATTATTTGTTGGCAGTCTCAAGATCATGTTACTTCAGCCTAGGGGGCAGTATAATTACCCAACCTCTTTTGCCAGATGGTGTCAATTTTTGCAGAAGGCGTACCATATATTTACATCAAAGTTTTAAATGCAATAAAATGCTTAGAAACGTGTCTAAGATACCCATATGACTTATAGTGCACAGATTAAGGAATATATAGCAAAACATTGCTGTTCTTTTTTTTTGTTGAACAAACACAAACGGAGATGCACCACCGCATATTCGATGTGTCTCGTCGAGTTTTCGTTTAGGTGACGTGTTTGGTTTCAAAACTATTTTAGCTTGTCATGAACTCAGTTTCGGGCGTTTCTTGCTAGAACAAACGGTACCGCCAAAAAACAATGCGGAATCAAATCGAACCAGGCCTCGTACAATTAGTTATGTTGTGTTGCAAATTCAAGCGGGAAAACAAACTAGCCGATATTGCTACACATTTCTATTTTGTATACAGAAACAAAATTCTTTAACTTTCTAGTTGACAGGCATGTCTTATCCTTTTGAATTCTGCAATCGGCTTGTATCAATCCAGTCTTGTTCACGTATGTACTTTTCATCGTTGACAAGGTGAAATCTTTCGAAATGTGCTTTAACGAGTGCATCGGTGTGAGAGCGATGCTGTAAAACATTTCGTTTGCTTTCTTAGAGTATTTTTTTAGAATATGACCTAATTGCAGGCATGATTATGAAGTCACAGATCTTCGAAAAGTAGACACCACAGTGAAATTCTGCTTCTATAGCTTCAGCGTAATCATAGCCACGCCCTGATTTTATTTTTTATATAATAAAAGGTTTCGGATATGCTCACGAAGCCTGTAAGGTCAAAAATACAGTGTATGTGTGTTTTCAGGTGAATTCATTCACGGTGTCGTGTCGAATTTTTAATTTTTCACTATTCCCCCCTCCCCTTATAAATGTCCTTGGAACATTTTGGAGATGAAAGAGAGCGTAAATATTGAGCTTAGAGGATTATTATTATATTTTCTGTTGTTATTGAACTTTGAGGTGGTGAGGCGAAAAGTGACGTTTCTCTTACCGGTCGGGAATAACATGTTTGTTTGACCACTCACTCTTTTTGCTTCCTAAAATGAGGCACCAGGACCAATTTTTCGACACTCACGTAATAAATTTCAAAGAATTAAAAATATATATTTTACTTTTGAAGAGTTATAAGAATGTCGAACAATGTTGCTTCATTAATTTTCAGCCAAGCTTTGCAAGTTTCTACCTGCGATCTATTTAAATTTTTCACTTGCTTTCTCATTACCCGAATGCTGAAATCTAAATATTTTCAAGGATACAAACTCAAGATTTCTTTGCACAAAATAGAATCCTTATATGCATTTGAATGAACGAACGTTAAAAAAACTCTAGCAAATTTGGCATCGACTGTCTAAAAGCTTGACTATTTGCCTTAGTTTTCAGAGTAGCAAGTATAGTGGTCTATTAAAAAAATAAAAATAAGATATATATATATAGTATTTCATTTATGATCACAAATAAAGATGAACTTTCTAAAAGATGTAAAGAACCAAGCTTTGTTGCGAAGTAAAATACTTTTACTCCGGATTATGAATTAAAGTATTAATATTTTATAATAAACTTGACCACGCCCCGATATTCGCCTGAATTACACCTACTCGAGGACGCAGTCATGCCGATCACATAAACAAAATACCATATTTCTGTTTAAATTTGCTGCAAAATTACTATCATTTCTTGCTACCAAAAAACACGAAGCAAATATCTTTTTTCCAGTTTTGTTGGATTTTTAATGTATCATTCATTCAATTGTTTGTAATATATTTAATATTAAACATGCACTTGAATTGTATCCTATGCGAAAATTTAAAATTTAGCTTTCCGGTGATGTCAAGGTTATCAAAATATGTTAAGCAGTTCACGCTTAAAAGGGGGTGCAACGATTTCCGGACTTGGGTCAAACATTTGTGGAAGTTGCCCTCTGACACTTCTAAAGTAAAGAACAGAAAACCGAATTCGCCTGCGTGTCCTAGTTGTTGTGTAAAAAAGATAGATATTGGCATTTTTGGCACGCCACAACTCACTCCCAGTGTTCAGGGTCACACCTGGTCCCCCTCCTAGTGGCGTGATTCAGGGTGCCGTGTAGCTTCCCGTGTGCTCTCTCGGAGGACGCTTCCTCTCCCTCTCTCTGCTGACATTAACGGGCTTTTATGCTGCTGCTTAGAGCCGAGCGAGGGCATGTAAGCTTCTCGCCGTAGTTCCTTCGGCTGCCACTCGCGGCTGCAGTTGGGGGAAAAATCTTTACTTTTGCTTTCCGATTATGCAGTGGAATCGCGACATTTTTTTAATGAAGGAGATGTTTTCTGTCTCCTCTGGGACACGATAAACAACGTAAAAATGATGAGGTGCAAATTATTTTAATCTTAAAATCGTTGCTCCCGCTCTATCCGTGTGGGCGGTTTGTTTCGTGCGTGGCAAAAGCTTGAAAAGCTTTGCCAAAAGTCATCAACAGTTCGAAATTTACTCTTTAAATAACACAGAAGATATTTTTTAAAATTAATTAAGCGTATTAAGCCCATGCTAAGAGTGTCACAGAACAGCCCTAGTGCTGTATTTTGAGAAGTAACAAAATTACAATTGGTCAAACATGCGATTCCGAACAGGTGTCAGAAAGCATGATGTGTGGCCTTGGTAATTTATGGCAACACTTGGCGAGTTTTTAAGTCTGAACTACATGATACATTTTAATAACCTTAACATTACCGGAAAGCTCTCTCTTAATATTTTTTCGATAATAATTTAATATCGTACGTCTAAAGTAAATTATGATACATGCATTTCAATACAATAATTTTTCCAAACATCAGCGAATTCAAAACCAACTTTCTAAAAACATAAATTATTTATTTTGTGTTTTATTGAAAGCAGTATATGATTGTAATTTATCAGCACAGACACTCACAAATATAGTATTTTTGATTTTATGACCGCAGTTCTTGCTTGAACCTTCCCAGCTGTTGTTGTGGCTGTATCCTCGCATGGTTCCTATTCTTGCCAACATTGTTGCGTGATTAAGGTAATTACCTAATATAAATACTTTAATTTAAAAAAATAGGTAAACTTGTGCATAATCCTGAGTAAACGTATTTTACTGAGCAAGAAAGCGTGTCATTTTGCAACGCACTACTATGAAGAGTCAAGCTCTCCTGGCTGACATATAAACATACAACCATATATTATATTTACATATGTTTTCGATAATAATTTTACATTGCTACTTACAATAATATAGCAATTAAAAAAAACTTTTTAGAAAACAATTTCCAACTTTCCAGGTTTCCTAAATATTCGTTCAATTAAACGCCTGTAAACATTTATTTTGCAGAAATAATATAATATATTTTATTCATTGATTACACCGAGATTTTAACTGCTTGGTGGTATCATGTAAATTAAAATATCTTCTATAAGTCACACGTAAAAACTTGCCAAACTTTGCCAAACATCATGAAAGAAACAAAAGTCGACATTCTTTAACTATCCCAAATATATGACTATTTAAAACAAATATTATAGTCTAATTAAATTTATTTCATGGGCGTCACAAAACGTTATTGTGCTTTATTTAGCAAAATCAGTAAGGGGGCAGTGAGACATGATGTCCCCAACTGGTGGTGGAACGTTAGTGTTCGTCTTAACAGGTTCAATGTGCAATAACCCGAAAAAAAAAATCCGCCAAGCTTGCCGTATGCCATGATTTAATTCAATAATGCTCTTAAAACATATATTTTTAGTTTTTGTGCAACTAAAATTTTGACCCCAGAACCGTGATGAAACGAGATGAAAACACCGAAAACGTGTTATAATTGTTGTACAAACGTTTTTGCGCTAAGCTTATCTAATCCCTGGGCCGTGGTGACACTGCTTTACAGTATTAGCCTAGACATCACAAAAGATGAAAATGTGTGGGCCTGCCTTGTGAGTATGCTGGGATACCAGATCTACCTCATGGGACTGGAACAAATGACTGTGCAAAGATATGCGGCTGCGAGGACCTCTGGAACACGCCGAAGAGGTGATGCTTTAATAAACATACGGCTGAGTTTCAGCTTAGATTTGACGTGTAAAAAAGGGGCAGAAGTTTGCAAGATTTAAGATTTACGACTTGATAACACGGTCAAAACTGTACTTGTTAATATAGCGAACGAAGCATTCTAACTTTCCCACATAGCAAACCAATGATTCGGAGCAAAATTGCATTCCACTATAAAGATTTCATTACAGTTGAAAGCAAAACGGAAGGGCACAGGCCTTCCTGAACAGCATGCAATCAAACGTATAAAGAAACAAAGCAGGAAAATTGAAATAGAGAGCGTAGCACAAGCTCTAGTTGAGAATAAATCCCAAGGACGCAAATAAATGTTCTGACTCATGACGTTCATGCTCAATGATTGCCATGCCGTTCGTACATGCCTTTAAAATACAAAATTCGACACAAACTGAACCAGGCCTGGCAGGCAATGCTATGCCGGTAGCAGGAAAAAAATCCTAAAGGAGGTTTAATATAACTGCATAATAAAACATTCTGCTTCAGCACATAGTTACGGAAGTAGTACTCCTCTAGATTCAACATAAGAAACATCACGGGAAGTTAATTGACTTCTACATAAATGATGAAATATAATATGTCCAATATCATGTTTTGCTTGGGTTTTTATAAGTGTGAAATTATTTACCTCGAACAAAATCCTTCACCATTTTTCTACTGAACTTGATAAAAGGCTTCAAGGAGAAACAGAGTAAACGTGACCACCGTAACGCTCAAAATGTCATCATTCAGTGTCACAAAATGTAAGGCATGGGGCAATACTTTCTACATCGCTTTATATTAAAATGAAGTAAGGGCTCTCATACACTAAATCATTGCCTTGTGAACTCTTTTACGCATCTGGAAATTTAGCATATGTAAACCTAAACTGTACGAAAAGAATGCATTGAATAGGAAATCAATTTATTGGGAAGGCGAAGGGTTGAAACATGAGTGTTAGAGCTTTTGCGCGAATTCGCAAGAATGATTTGATTGCTAGAGTGATTTAAGATGGGAATCATGTTCTCAATAGTAGGAATTGGAAAATTAGAAGGTTCATTTTGGCAGGAATAATTATATATACACGCAATTGGAAGAGTTTGAAAAAACAACCTTTATGTTGATTTGCCTTTTCATAAGCGTGCGTGCGTATTAAGTGGGGGTTACGAAACGATTTTCATAACAATATTTATTTTCAACGTGTACTATAACTGATGTAGAACATTCAAAATACCGACTTTTAAAACTCGAAACAATGCAGATATAATTATATAGCGTAATCTTTGCCTTTCACTTCAAGAGCATCTATAGTGTTGGCAACTTCCCAATCTGTGTATCTTGAATTCTTGATTTTGTGATGTGAAAGAAAAGTATTGAAATCCGTCATTTATGCCCATATGGCAGGCATAACCATAAATTATTGAAGCCAAAAAGAAAAGAAAAGTAAGATATAAGATACCTCTGAAGTTACCTTGAAACTTTAGTCATAACTGAACTGTAAGATACATCGAAACATATAAAAAACTGTTAGATAAATACACTACACATTTATGACAACAATAATTATATATCTGTCTTTGACCGCAGGATGGCTGTCACTTCTACGCTAATGACGAGTCTATTCTATATTCTACGTGCGGTTACGGCCTTGTCACTTATTTATTGGTACCGGAACTGCGATCCTCTGACAAAAGGAGATATCACCACTGTAGATCAGGTTTGTAAACAAGAAGAGAGCATGCACTGATAAAAACAGTTGAAGAAGACAACCAAAGTTGTCCTTACGATGTGCCAGCTGAACAAATGTTTCACCCAACATAAGAAACACCATTCACACTGCTGGACTGGCAACTGTTTCATGCTCCTCTTCTTTCTCTTTTTGAGTAGTTAATACTTGTTAATTAACCACTTGTGAGTGCAGGAGTGTGGGCGGTTTGTTTCGTGCGTGGCGCAATCTTTGTTCAGCTGGCCCATCGTGAGCAACGAACCAGCTAGCTCAGCTTAATCCCGTGACAAAGTTTGTCTGTATTGTTACTCTTCAATCAATAAAAAAAAGTCTGAAAATTAGAATTTCGCAGCACAAGAATGTTCAAAAAAACTTCTTGTTTTCTCAATCTAAATCATCCGTACCCTCTCTGAGCACGAGTGTTTATACAATACATTTCAACATGAATGGAGTTCAACATTAATAGTCTAAATATCAAATATTTCAAGTACTAAAATAATAACGTGAAAGTAAAGTAGCATTTGGGGCACTTCACATGGATAATAAGAAAAAACATGTTATATGCTTCATTCAATGATTGTAGAGAGGTTTTCGTCAAGGAAGCCTATTTGATTTGTGTCTTTTCATACCGGTGGTGTTTGAATAAAAAGTAAATTAAACAAGTCTAATTTAATAACAGCACCAAGGTTCTCTTTTTACTACCACGATATTCAGCAAAGAGTTGTTTTCACAAATACTTTGTAAAACTTGTTTCGTGAGCTCATTTAACGACAGTATAGTGGCACACCATCTGCACCCAAATAGCATTTTTTAGGTTTTAAATATGTAAGAGAAAACTCGATATTCCTTCCCGTGGTACCTTCCTTCATTTTCTTCACAAAAGTAAACAGTTTAACAAGGAAGGTTTTAGTATAATACAGTAGTAAAAAAGAATATTTCTTTCTTGATTGGACAAAATTGTAATAGTTGTCTTGCACGCTTAAAACGTGAAAATCTTTCCGCAAAACGCTACTTCTAATTACGCGCCCGCAGCGGTGAACACCTCGTTAGTTCAAAAATATGTTTTATTACAAAAAGATACAATTATTTTAGTCCATAACGTCTTGCCTTGTCTAACCAACAGTGTACACACTTCTTTTTTAATTCTCTCTCTCTCTCTAGCTCCTTCCCTTTTATGTGAGCACACGCCTGCTCGAGTTTCCTGGGTTCTGTGGAATATTTCTGGTCGGCGTAGTCAGCGCAGCTACAAGGTGCAGTACTCCTTTCAAAATCTTATCCGGACTTTGACATAAGCACATTATTTCGCCTGTATATGTTGTTTAAGGGTTTTATTATTTCACCTTTTAACATTAAAGTTCCGCATTGCATCCCTAAAAATATCTTTGAAATTGAATCACATTGCCGCAAGGCCCTCTGGATATCCTACATGAGAGTCAAAGTCGTCTGCTCTTCGTTCCTTCAACGTCTAACCCTGATGTTAAAAATATCTAACCTATTTTATTGTTGGGAACCCATAATACATATCACTCCTCAAATAGAATCCAAATCTGTTCATGTCCATACTATGTTCTATTCATTTTAAACCATCCATTAATTAACTGGTGCCATGGTTATATGATCGTGACAGCTAATATCTGCTTTTTACACAGTTTGATAATATTCTGAACCTGCTACCAGGTTATCAAAATTTATTAACAGAACTGAACCATCATCTTGGCCCCGTTCTATGACGTTCATAATGTATTACCCACCCTTTCTCGAGTTTTTCTGTTTTCAGACAGCAGTTATGTCAGTTGTTCTACAGCAGAGAAGGATTGCACTGAAGTGCAATCCTTCTCTGCGTTGTAACTTTATATATAACCTTGCACTTTCTTGCCATCAGTTTTTGTATTGCTCCATTGCCTCCTCCCCTTGCAGTTCATTACGCCAAAGATGGATGACTAACCTCTGCCACATAATTTCCGCTTTTTATATGTTTCATAAATCAATGAGTCCAGTTGCTTTCAACAATTTGTTTTAATACTTTTTCGTGCTTTTCTACGTTAAAGACATATGCTGACCCTTTTCATTTTATTTTTGCACAAACACAAGTAGCGCCAACTTGTTCCAAAAATATATGAAGCTGCGAAATAGGATTGTAGACAGTTCGATTGAATTGCCTCTATTTTGTTCTAAGATATGTAATTCTTATTCCGATAATTCACCCACCGCATAAAAAGGGCACCGGAATTTTTAAGATTATTTGGACCAAATTCAGAAGTTACTCTCTGAAATTCATTCTGACAAAATAATAATTGTTTCACTGTTTTTTCAAACTGTCAGATTAGGTCTCAAGGGCGGCACACCATAAGATTTCTTTAAAAGAAACGTATTTATTTACGGATTATCTCACAGTTACTCACGGCACCTTCGCGTACTGTTTCGAATCCAGCACAGTGTCATCGATTATCAACTCGTGTGCGCTGCAGTCTGCTACACCAGACATGGTGTCTCCTCTCATCACCATGTCGGATCATCCGAGCAACATTTCTCACAAGAGGCGTTGGTAAGAACCTGCGTTGCATTCAGTCATGGCAACTTTTATATACTAGATAGATAACAACAGTTTAAAAAATATTATTTATAGTTGCTGTCTTTTGTTTTGGCATAAGGCGTTGAAACATGCACCTAGATGCATGGGACGTCCGCGAGGAAGTCCGAATTAGCTGTGAAATATAAAAGGATGCCATTTCTTAGGCAAGGTTTCAACTCTGCAAATTATGGATGGCCACGGTGTTTCTCAGGCAAGCGGCATTGATGGACTGTCGCCACGTAAATTCCTTTGCATGTATCCTTACAGTCGGGATGTCCGTTACTTACCGTAATATCCCGAGAAATAGCCCACCGAAACTTCAGAGATAATATTTGGTGGAAATGAGGAGTAAGTCTAACTCTTTAGTGTGCGAACAAGCGAACAAGAATAGTTGAAAATAATGATATTTTTAGACTAATGTGTCTCTCTCAAACATGTTATCGCAGCGAGGGGCAATGACGCAAGGAGGACTGTACTTCCCAGTCAGCAATGTTCACTTATGTCCCGCCATAGCTAAGCACACGCATTTGAGGCAAGGTCATATTTGATCCGAACCCTACGATTACAAGGAGTGGGCTCCCTTTCGGTGTTTTAAAATATGGCAAAATCAAGCTAAAAATAGTGGGTGGGCATCTCTCGAAAAATAGGGGGTGGGGCATCTTCCGGAATTTTACGGTACTCTATTCGGAGTCGTCAACGTTGCCTCGAGAGTTGCCATAAGACGCATGAAATGTATTAAAACCGCCTGACAGTGGAAGAGTGTCAGAAAGCTGAGAAATGTCTCAGCGACTTTAGTGGGGGAAAAAATTGTTGAACCCCAGGTGTTTCCTGCCCTTCATATAACATTAAGAACGCGGTGTGACTTGAGATTATTTTAAAAAGTGTAATTTATCTTAATAAGAGGAATAAGCTGTAAGGGATGCAGGCGGTTGCAAGGCCACAGGTATCCGTGGTCGTGCTCAGCCTCGCTCACGCCGTTAAGTTTCAGTTGAAAAGACTGTTTTGTTGTTCGTTCTTTTGTTTACATTTTTAACCTCCCCGTCGCTGCGGCGCCGTGAGTCGCGTAGTCATAGCATGGCGCGCCGAGGAGAGGACTTTGGACAGCCCACTGAGATAACGGGATCGCAAAGACGGCTGTCTCCGACTAGTGACCGAGTATCCACACCAATAGATGGCGGAATCACGTCCTCCCGATTCAAAGCAAAATACCCAGAGTCCGCGGCGAGTACCGTCGTTTTAGCTACGGAAAGATATGTTCCCGTGAATTTCATTGGATGTTGAGAAGTGAGATGTATGCTCCTATGCTCCACGTTCACCTCTAGGTCGACAGTGCCGTGGAAGCTACATGGCTGGGTTGGACCGTCTGTCTCTTTATTTCCCCCATGATCACGCTCCCATACATTCCCACGCGCAGAGAGAGGTGTGCAGGGTGATGAGCAGTAGCCGGTTGATTGGTTTGGCGGTATCGTTGTTTTTGCCGCACTGTCAGCTTAAGGACGAACGGTGCATAGTGAAGCATTCACTTTTTGAAACAGAAAATATTGATTTATTCTTCTTTTTTAAAAGATTACTCCCGTAGCTGACTGAGGCATGTTACAGTAGGGGAGAAAAATGGTTGAGAAAACATGTCTTTAAAAATCAATCACCTTTTCACTGGAGGATAGACAATTTCACGCTTGACAAAAATGATTGCAGCAAACAAACGAGTAACATTTGTATCCTAAACCGCGAAAGTGTAAAGTCATAGGCCGGTTCGGTGCATTTGCCTAATAAACAGTATAATAAGCGTGGAAATTGCTGCTGAAAAAACAAAACTCTAAAATGTTCTCACTGGCGCGGCGCTCTCTTTGAATATCAGCATGACTGATTCAACTAAAAATAAGAGAGGCTATCCTAAAAAATACTCACTGTTAAGTTACAGTTATAAAATTATTTCTAATTAAAAATAAGATAAAATACACGAGCGTGAAAATACAGAGCCATGAAACAGTTAATTCAAAACCCACTAGGTGCGCCGACCTGCCGCGTGCATAGTGGATTTCGAAATAA
Organism: Ixodes ricinus; assembly: GCA_037355805.1. Taxonomy (NCBI): domain Eukaryota; kingdom Metazoa; phylum Arthropoda; class Arachnida; order Ixodida; family Ixodidae; genus Ixodes; species Ixodes ricinus. The sequence goes on from JAZHYW010015151.1 coordinate 17,524, forward strand.
AAAGTCAGATATAACTTTTGAAGCGGAATTTTCATACGCATGCTCAACAGCGTTTGGGATTGGAATTATCATGACGTCCTACAGCGCCGCTGTTGACTACCTGGGATCTGCGACAAAGGTGAGTGTTTATACTTCTACGTTTTTTAACAATATACGTCGATAACTGAAGCATGGCGCCAGGGCGTACAGGTGCCTGGTGCTTGAGTTGAGTTTCTGGTAACAAAGCGTTCCCTCTTTCACCAATGTTAAAATTATTTTGTTTGCTTGTATCGGAGGGCATTGGTGTTCATTATTATGAGCAGAGAACGCGCTGATACACTTCGTAAAACCCAAGTTTATAAGCTTTTTGTTTTTAGAGACTGAAAATAATGTTAGTAAATAAGGCCGGATCAAACTTTTCTTAAAACCGTCCGAACCCCCATGTTCGTTTGCTACTCGGCGATTTATTTTGACTCCCATATTTATCGATAGTGCCACGCGCGTCGGCGAGCGAGCGCGTGCGTGGCCGAGTGGTTACCGCACTTGACTCTCGTGCGGTAGCCCAGGGTTCGATTCCTGGGAGCGCCGCGTCTTTTATTTATTCTTTCAATTTAGATTTCTGGTAATTTCGAGAACCGTGTTGCTTGTTCTAGGTTAGAATGTTCTACACGCCAAATCTTCTAGGCCGATTGTTCCAGAAGTCCACGCGTGTACAAAAGGGGCCCCGCGTGGCGAGCCGGAGTCAGTCTCGCCCGAGCGTTCGACTCTGCTCTTACGCCGACTTCGACGCCCGCGACGCTCTGCTGTTATCTTCTGTTCCCTTTTTATTTTTGGGCACATGTTCGCCCCATTAAACGTTCAGTTTACTCACTAATTCGCCGCCTCATCACTTGTCGTTCGTGGCAATATTAGCTAATTCTACGACGCGCTTAGCGTCACATGCTTACTTCGCATAAGGCACTTCGTAAAACCGCTTTTCACACTCGCTTGTGGTTAACGAAATGTTCTGTATTATAAATATATTTGCAACATAGCTTTATTCGCTTATCGATACTTCAATTTCCTCATCTCAAATTTGTTTCCTTGGAAAGTTCACAAACCATAAAAGATATGTCTGGTTTGTCCCCTATAAATTTGTGAGGGTGTTTCTTGCGCGATCTTTTTGAAAATTACTTTAAAAAAATTTCATTACGAAAAGTTTTATTTTTACCCAGCTTGGGGCCAGTGTCCTGGAACTATATGTTCAGGAGCCGAATCCCCGCCCGATTGACTTGAAAATAAACTTTTTCTCACGATTTTGTTACCGTTTTCTTGTCGACCTAAACGGGTTTGAAAGTTGTCAACAATAGGAAGAAAATATTTATTTATTACTAACACGCATATCTTTTTTAGCAAATAAAAAATGCCATGGCGTAAAATTCGTTAATTCAGAGATATTTATGTATTTCTCAATTAAGGTGAGTCCTGTCAATCTACAACGCTGTTACTGGTCCATTTTCTGGTTTATTATTGCTGGCCTTCCTTTTCCCGTGTGCGAATTCCAAGGTGGGTTGAAAAGCATCAGCCATAATTTTTTAAGGTCTCATCAAACCAACGAGTGTGCATTACTTTAGAGCCATAAAGGAACCAAAGTCTGCGAAACCGGACAATTATGAGTATCTTAATAGGTGTCCTCATATAAAAAACAATGCACAAAACAAATGCAGTGAAAAAGGGTATATTTATTGCATACGTTTGGCCGTAAATGTGTTTTTTGTCTGATGTGCCAATACCAGTCATTTCTCGTTAATATGGATCCCGTTGATATGGATACCCCGCTATATGGACACCATTTTCGGGGACAAACTGGGAAAACACATGCATTTTTGTCTCGCGAATATGGACCAACTCACATTATGGACGATTTTTGGGGTTTTGGGGAACGGAGGCGTTCATAATAACGAGACATTACTGTATATCAAATTTGATAAATAATTAATATGTGTAACCTTAGTTATCATTGGGCCTTCTTGCGTTATAGCACTGATAAATATGCTATTAACTTATTAGAAAAATAACAAAATATCAACTCTCGTTTTATAGGTCACTAGTTTGCAATAATTCCTGTGGCTCAAACATACCCGAGCTTTAGATTGCTGCTGGTAGCACCAATATACAGTTCTTATATTACTCAAGAGTTTTTTTCGAAAACATAAGCAATAGTAAGCATGCCGCAGGCCCTTCGTTACAGGACTAAAATACAACCGGGAGCAATGCAGCA
>JAZHYW010015152.1:0-15128 GCA_037355805.1 Ixodes ricinus
GTATGGTAAATTGTGGGTTTTCGTGGCGCTTTTGTATTGGCACTATGATTAACCATGTGTCACGTTGTCACTTGACGTCATGGTGTCAATACATGTCAAGTAATGTCACGTGACCTCGTGACGTCATGTGACTCACTGCGTCAACTCGATTTAATTTGAGGAAGTCACTAGATGTATTAGCCTTGTTGACAGCGTGACGTAACATGACATCACGATTTTGCACCGAGAGTCACGTGACACCGTGACGTAAGCGATTTTCATAACCCCTAGTCGAGTGCTCGGGCTCATGACAATCAGCGTCGCCAAACATTCGGGTAACGGCTCATGTCAATTAAATATGATAATAGCCCAACTCTAAAAATATCTGAAGCTCAGCCCAAGCTTTTGCTTTCCAAACCCTAGCCGCCTAGGGCATGACTATGATGAACACTGACGGAATACAATTAGCGTCAGATACGTGGCCGCTTGTTCAAATTGCGAGTTGAGGAGGGGATCGACAGCTGTCTCTTTCCTTTATTTTTTCTGCATCTGTTTTTGCGCGGAGGGAAAACTGACGGATGTTTTCGGAAGCTATCAATGTCAGGAATTACTTCTTAACACTATTTATTGAAAGTGCAAAAAAATGTTGGAAGACCAATTTTACATCATTGAGGCACCCAAACATTTTTTCGTTGTTGCTGAACTGCATCCGAAAGGTGTCCCCGAGAATAGAAGCATTGAAATGACTAAATGCGACTTATTCATATGACGTTACATAGAACTACATGTGTGTACGGAAGGAATACCTAAAAAAAAAAGATTTTAGTGACCTCAGAGGGACAGCCGAACGTTGGCAGTCGGTGTAAGTCTCACACGAGCGTCGTTCTCAAGTTATTGCCCAAGTTTCGACCCCCTCTGTATTTTGCTTAAAGAAACTATAAAAAGATTTCTATACATCACTAAATTCTACTCAGGATCACTCCCTAACGTTAATAACTGATTGAACTTGGCTTTGTTCTTTTTTCAAGGCAATGGCAGTCGCCAAAATATTAGAGGAATATGAGCATCGTTCATTCCCTCAACTCGGAGCCAGAAGCGGCCACGTGGCCTGGTGCCTGTCTTATGCCGCCAACGTTAATCATACCCCCGCGCTGAGGTTGGAAAGAAAGAAAACGCGTGCTGAGCTCCAGGCATTGTTAGAGTTCGGCTATTCTCATCACCGCAGTGGTTGGACACGAGCCACTACCCAAGTGTCCGCCGATGCATTGCTTGTTACGATCCGATGTACAGAACTCACGCAGTTCTCCTGTCCAATTCATGAGCTGCGCTCGACTGTCGTCAGGTGGGTGGGTTTGATCCCACAATTACGACATCAATCTTTTCGAAGGCAAGACTAAGAGAAATAGTTTCATTTTAGCCTCGCAATTTCACCGCGACAAAGAAGCTTCTGAATCAGTGGCGGCCTGTGCGAGTCTTGGGTTAGACTAAGACCAGTACGCCTCGGAAAAGTCATGAACATTCCAACCCGATATCGTTTTATGACCCTTTAAGCTTTACGAGGTGCAAAACAAAAGCAGTGAAGGGTTGCTGTTAACAAAAAAGTGTCAAATAAAATTGTCGAATTAGCACACACGAACGGAGGAGGCAATTCCTCGGGAATACTATCAGCCTTTCCCCTCCGGTGAAGAAGGAAGACCAGCGAAGCTGTACTATGGTGGGAATGAAGTAATGGCCGCCCGCAAGTAGGCAAGCCAGAGTGGAAAGGCTGTAGAGGTCGCCGCCATCTATGCATGACGGCGGCAACCGGACAGCCGGCAAGCCGCTTGTCTGGTTGCCGTCGTCACTTATAGATGTCGGTAGCTGTCCAGAGTTTAGTGTCATCATTTGTCTGCTGACGGACACGATACTGGGAAACTAGCCCTTAACAGCTCCGCTGCAAAAAGTGTGTGTGTGTGTGTGTGTGTGTGTGTGTGTGCGCGCGCGCGTGTGTGTGTGTGGAAGGTGGAAGGGGGGGGGTTAATTTTAAAATCCTACTGTGTTATAAAGGTTCCTCTTCCCCGCATCTTTGGCGCAGACCAAAAAGCGTGACCCCGGAAACTACTTTGTGTGCGAAAACGCTCTTGCCAAAAAGAACGTTTTTGTCGTTCCAGACGCTCGCTCCGTTCCTCACGACGATGTACTAAGAATTAGCAGCGAGATGTTTTGGTGGCGCCCTCCCATGGCTCCCTTTTGGGACGTCATTACCGTGCGAAGAACAAGTTCGATGGTGTTTGCAATGAGCATGGTGGAAGCTTGAAATCATTACCCTCTCAAAGCGACACTGCCAACACCATCAAAATTCAAGCTCTTACATTCCTATTATTTTCGTCGATGAGAAATCCTTTCCTGACGTCATAGTCAGCATTCGGCCAATCATAGCCGGCCGACCACAGCGACGCTTTCGATCGCGCACGTCGCCAATAATAATACGTGCCCTTAAAATACTTGGCATTCACTGAGCTTGAACCTCCTGCAGCGTGCATTTTGCACCATCGAATTCGATTTTCTCAGCAAGAAGGAATCACAATGACCTCCAGCTTATAATGTGATGACGTCACGTGCATACCATGTTAAACAGTTCAGCTTTCTGGTGAAATGTGATGTTCGCAACACTAGCAATAGATGTCCTAATTGTAAAGTTGTGCAGTTTTTATAGCAGTCTCGCGATGATATATGGCAGCCTGGAGAAATGTTAGAGCGCATGACAATTCAAGCATAGGGTTCTAAAGTGAGGGCCCGAAGCAAGCGCAGGTAAAACCAAATATAACATTAGCCTTCCGAGGCAGTATTTCGCAAAGTTTCGAGCTCATGGAAGCTGATGAAATGTGATTTATACTAAGATTTTAAGAATCTCTGCCTGTCATTTGCCCTATATATGTAAAATTATAAAATTCATTACGTGCATCTTTACGCATCTCTTTTTGCAGTAAGGCGTTCTGTAAGAGAATATTTAGAAAAATAACATTAATTATCTTTCTCTTTTTGAACATTTTATGTATTTGACTTGCAATCTATCATGTGAGCACAGAGCCCTTTTTGGCATACCCTGCAACCCGATGTTTCACACTGCCAATCAGCAAACAGAAAAACACTTTTACGCAGACTCTATAGCTCGAGTAGTTTCGAGTATCGTCCATCCGCGTCGGTCTCAAGCGGTTATGTGAACTTTATGAAGTAAAATTTATTGATCATTATAAAAATATATTTAATTACTAACTGAATATTTGACAACATAAATAAAGGAGCTGACCACCCTAAAGCAATGCCCCCCACCAATTTATCTGAAATATGTTCTGGCAATCTTTGCCGGCGTTTTTATCCTCGACAGGCACGTTGTAAGTGATTTGGGACAGCCTACACATTACTGATTTTGAAGCTAATTTAGACAACTATGTGTTCCTCACACATATAACTTTTCAAACATATAGAAGTCTGTCATTGCCTCTTTTATGTGGTGACCATAAAAACAAAGTAAACAAGGGCGCGCGGCGGAACCATGACGATTACGCACGCAAACCGTCAGAAAGTGTCCAATTAAGTAGCTGCCATGTCGAGTAGAACGCGAAATACTACTTCGTTTTACTTAACAAAAAATAATCTTGGAGGATATTTAAGCTTCGCCTTTAAAAGTTGAACGCGATAGCCTTAACGGGCCTCGTTTGCATCGCATTCTCATTCGCTGCGAAAGCGTGCCTCGCGTGGCGTAGTCAAAAGCGTCTGACTCGCAACCGAAGGGTTCTGGGTTCGAATCCGCCTAAAATTCTTAATTTTGTTTCTTTAATGCAAAGTAACCACTTTATAAAAGTGAAATCATTTGAGACATACCGCCACCTTTAATTCGCATTACATGTCATGTTTTAATCACTCTCATTCCACGCGTGATGTCACGTTTCACGTGAGCATTGTGGGCTGTTTGAAATTCTTGCGCGAGGGCATGTAGCTCTGACGTCATCACCCTATCGACCAATCAAGATTTTCCAGTCACGCCACCGACATCGGCTTTTCTGCGACATGAGCTCTTTAACGCTATCACGTTAAAATAATCAATTAGCAAGGGTGATGCTCATTTCCAAATAAAATTGACCGGCATCTTGTCAAGAGCAAACCTCAACAGCCGGACTAGGCCAGCTTCTCCTGTATAAGAAAATGTTCACTTGGGCAAGCGCTATTTTGGGCCAGATTCGATCTGAGTGCGAAGGTGCGTATAGATTAGAGTGAACAATCGCGATTACTCCTTGGTGCATGATTAGTCGCATGCATGCGGTGCTGAGTGTAAACAATGTTTGGTTAGAACAACAAGCATTCTGATTGCCGCTTGGTGTTTCTATGAAAAATAGACTGAAAGGAATTATTCCTAAACTTTTTTGACATTTTGAAAATTTCACTGTTTTCAGCTCAGTTGTGTCGTCATTCATACATATATATTGTGAAGCGTGTTTCGTAAACCATATCTCGTAATATATATAGCCACGAGGTGCTCATTTTATAATTTTATGTGATGTATTTAATTCATTGGTTCAAGGACACAATCACGATTTTACTATTAATACTGCGACACAAAGTTGTACAAATCACGGGTATTTTAGGCGACCTACCACACTTCGCGACAATATTTTATACCGTGTAAATAAATCAGCTTGAACTTTAGAATTTCACTTAAACACGAAGAAAGGACAAGAAAATACAGTATAGTTCTAAATTTCAAGCGGATCTATTTACAGGTATGTACCAACAAGCTCAACTCTTCACTGTTGTGCTTAAACATTTTGATTCAGGTATAATATACGTTACTGGTAAACAAAGGGATGTTGAGTCGTATGAACACGACGTTATGTACGTTAACGTAGATTTTCTTCCACTCTTGTGTCAAAATTAAATAACTGAATTTCATATTTTGGTACCTAAAAACAAAAGTAAATTGCACGGACGATCGAAGAAACTATATAGTTAATCGTTTCACGGCGTAAATAGTGTATATGGCCAGAAAAACGCGGAAAATATATTCTCAATTTACCGGTTCAAACCGGTTCGAACCGGTTTGAACCGTTATTTTTGCTCTCGGAACTGAACCGGAACCGAACCGAAAGCCGTGAACCCGAACCGGAACCGAACCGATAAAAATTTCGGTTCGGCACTCTGCCCCCATACACACGGCCAGCATAAATGCACCTTTAACATAGGTACATAGGATTTTTTGCAATCGGCGAATCAGCCCGCGCTCTTCGGTCGCGAGCAAACCTCACGCGCAGAGGATCGTGAATTGATTCGCCGCGGAGAATAAAGGTCCCTTTGCTAAAGGTACCTTCATGATCGTGTGAATGGGGTATTAATCGATTAATTCATAAATTAATAGGTTTCCTACATCCCCATGTATATTAACTCTTAAAAAAGTCAAAATTCTTTTTTTTCCTTTGTTGGATTTGTGATAAACGGCAAAATGTACAATTTCAGATTTTAAATCAACTTTGATATCTATTTGAGAACAGCCAAGAGACAACCCCACTCACAAATTATTACTCCAGCTGCAGAAGCAAACAGGTTCGTTAATATTTTCCGGCAATAAAGAACTCCTTTGATTGTTCACAATAGTCTCAGCTGCGCTAAACGGACAATCGCATGGCGTCGAAGTGGCTGGGGCACATATAACCTTAAGTCTCCACTGGTTTCGAGTTACACATTTCGCCCCTACAGTTTACTTTAAGTCAAAATTTCACCTAACGTTTGCCTTCATAGAAGCATACTCGTACACGTCTGCGTGGTGAAAGCGTTCAATTCTTACTTGTTCTGCTTTTCAGAATTTAACCGAATAACTGGTTAAATATTTAATCGCGATTAAAGTATTCATGGATTAATCGGGAGGTTATTTGACCAAGTGCCCAGACCTACTTATAAGGTAACGTAAGCAAACGCCCCTGTATGAATGGATCTTTAGGATCATGGGATCTGTCAGACACCACCTGTAACAGACGCGAGGTCGTCGCAGAAGTGAGTTAAATTATGGTGCCAATTAATAAAGCGTGAAGCACATCTGAGCAAGAATCGCATCGCGTCGCGCCGACGCTATGACGTGGTCCTATGCCGTGCCCATAGAGTTATTACAATAAACGCTAGAGGCTCAGGTGGCGCTAGTGTGCTGTTGCATTTTGAAGCAGACAGCAAGCAGTCAGAAATTGACTTCCGGTAATGCATTTCTATGGAAAGAAGCGAGTGCATTTTTCTCTGCGCTCGATTATTAGAGCAAATATCACGAATAATTTGTACGTACTAGGCAGATTGGAACATTTCTCAGTCACGCAGACGAAATAATTGGTCAGATACAGCATTTTTATTTGAAATTCGTGGCATGAAAAGCGGTGTTAAAACCGCTTCGTACGTGTATTTATGTGCACTGTCGGACACTGTTAGCGCGAACACGGCGTCGACGCTTTCCGGCATGGGGGATATACGTGCCAAACGAACGAAGGACATGTGGAAAACCAAGAGAGACGGCAAGAACTACGCAGTAACACTGGATAAGTAACTCCTTGTGCGCGCAGACGATCAAAATAAATTGAAAGCCACGTAATATAGTCAGATTTGCAATAAATAAGCACTGCTTTATTCTTTCTGCTCATGAATATGTGCGGAGATGCTTGTTCTGGGTTCAAATCATCACCCGCACGCTCCAAATCTTTGCGAATTCGGGGAGCCAGAGAGCAGGTGCCCGATATAAACTGCCCGACATAGGAAATATTAAAAAGATTCGTAGGGAAATATTCGTAGCTCACGTGCTTTATTTTTTGCGTTCGTATGTTTCTTTAACCGATCGTAAAGATGCACGACGGAGTAATTTTCATCCAATGACAGGACGGGCATATCAGCAATATATAAGCACCACCGAAATGCTAGCGAACCTTGAACACACTCTACATTCTTTTCGATCGTTAGTTTGCTTAGAATCGTCGCTCGTTTTCACATACCTTCCTTGAGACAGAGGTTTGGGCCTGAAATAGAGCGAAGTTTAACATCGTTCAGTGGTAAAGAAAAACGCTGTAATTAAAGCAATTACACTTTCACAATACAAATAAAGGTACATACTATCCGGTACAACCGAAATGGCAAAAGTTATTCATGTTATTTTCCGGCGAAGAGTCAAACTTCAAGCGCGTTTTCCCATAGGAATACACAGGGAGGCTGGAAATGTAGACTGCATGCTGTCGGCTTCAATTTGCAACCGGAAGTCCCGTAGACACTAGCGCCAGCTGGGCCTTTAGCGTTTATTGTAACAACTCTATGGCCGTGCCGTCGCGCACGAAGTTCGCTATGGTTACGCTGCTTGGCGGCGCGATGCGACGCGATTTTTGCCACACGTGTTTCAGTCTTTAGTCTGCTGATGTTAGTCGGTAAAAAAGAAGGACGTAACGATGTACCGCAAGGTGTCGGGGCGGTCAGAAGGAGGCATCGCCGGAAGTCACGTGAGTTGTATCACTCCTCGAGCTTACCGCGACCGCGTGTAATATATTTTTTTATTCTACGCATCTTTGCGAGCGATTCAAGCAGACAAGTTGTCTTTTATTTGCTTTCCATCACCTAATGTTGCTGTAAAGGTAGAAGAAAAGGAGTCAGTGAACCTATAGTCCGTTGCAACTCAAGTCGGTAAAAAAGGAAAGGAAGAAACATTACCACAGAAATGCTCTTTCTCAAGCCAACACTGTAAAGTTTTACTGTCTGATACTGCTGCTGCTATTTAAATCAAAGAAACAAACCATAATCAGAAGGAAAACGGCTTAATGAGCGTCTGGCCTATCTTTAGCGCAAGTCGCGGGAAAGCGGTTTATTATATCATTTTCCTGAGTGCCCAATATGAGCCACGATGACTGGCTTTTGTTGCCTTACCGTGATGCCCAGCCACTGCGTTTTAGACATAACACTCGTCGAGGGCTGTCTGCGAGTAGAGCAAGGTTCAAAGTTGAAGAATCCCTGTGCACGATGGCGGACAGAACAGAATCGGCGCGGTTGGAAAGCTGGAACCTTAAGAAATGTATGTTTGTTTATCTTAGAGTGAGGGGAAATAAATTCCATTTCGTCATCACTATCATACGCAGTTCAAGGTTTGCACCTTTCGTGATGTCGGAACATGGCCGCAGCATCCAATAGCTTATAGCATATAGGCTTGGCACTATACTCTGTTCACTCTTAAAAGGCCTCTGACACGACAAAAAAACAAACTTTCTTTTTCATGCTAGCCGTTAAAATGGTGTATCAGGACATCACCAAAAAATTGTTTTACTTTAGAGTTCCGTAGGTGTTTTATAAAAAAATAGAAATACGAAGCCCAATTCAAAGTGCCCGCCAGTGCCCTGTGACGTAACGATGTACCATAAGGTGTCGGGGCGGTCAGAAGGGAGGCATCGCCGGAAGTCACGTGAGTTGTATCACTCCTCGAGCTTACCGCGACCGCGTGTAATATATTTTTTTATTCTACGCATCTTTGCGAGCGATTCAAGCAGACAAGCTGTCTTTTATTTGCTTTCCATCACCTAATGTTGCTGTAAAGGTAGAAGAAAAGGAGTCAGTGAACCTATAGTCCGTTGCAACTCAAGAACGAAGGGCAAGGGTAAGATAGGCCGGGGAAGAGGAAGCAGACGGAACCCCGGAGAAGAGAGAGGGAACCTCTTTCTCTCTTTAGCGTTCCGTCTGCTTCCTCCTCTCCAGCCCGTCTTACCCTCGCCCTTCTTCTTGAGTTGCAACTGACTATAGTAAACAAGTTCTACTAATGTCCTAGACAAAACACGTACTTCATGCTCGACGTTTACTTGTACTTGATACACTCACCAGTTCGTATTCTCTAGATGGCAGGCATCTTCAGCCTGGAGAGTATCCGATGATTCGACGACTTCGGTGTCTGAACGTGCGATCGGGCGTCTCGTATCTAGCAATCCTAAATTCTGCGGGCGTCCTAAATTTAAAAAAAATCTCGATAGACTGTTTTGTGCGCAGTATGGTTCTGTACCATCGGACTGATGGCATGCATTCCTGCACTGGCTTGTACTCGGAACGCTTTCATCATTGACCTCCATCACGCCGATCCACTGCCTCTTCGTCCTCAACTTTTACAGCACGCAAACAATATAACTAACGGTGCAGCGATAAAAAGCTAGTGGAACTGAAACTTCGTTTTCTACGATCGCTCGGGAAAAAGACCAGAATAAAAAAAAAAAGTCTTAGGCACGGTCGTAGAGAGCACGAGGGGTAAAACTCACGTGATTTCCGGCGAACCCACTTTAGTGACGTAGATCGATGCCTTCCTTCTGACCGCCCCGACACCTTGCGTTACATTGTTACGTAGGTCACAGGGCACTGGCGGGCACTTTGAATTTTTTCAAGCTCCACCTTCAGCGCGAGCTTTGTGCCCTTGGTAACACAAGCGTAAACGCGCAGGCACGCGCAACCGCTCTGCGGAAGCCAGCGAGCTCGCGCTGAAGGCGGAGCTTCCTTTAACGCGCTTCTCGTGTCAGTTTCTTTTCTTTCGCAGGTCTGTATTTGCGTTACTGCAAGAACAAGGAAGAAGCGCGAGAAAATATTTCAAACAAGAATCCTCTGCGGCACTTTTCCTGAACTTCTCATGCTCAAATTTCAGCCGCTTTTCAAAAGATGGCGCAAGTGCGCGTCGTCTGCTACAACATAAGCCCTTTATATATTTGCGACAATTAGTACGCTTTAAAATATAACAATCATGGAAAGTGATTTTAATTAGGACGAGAAAAGCTTTTTTATTAACAAATCGTTCTTTAAATTGCTGCCCTCTTCTCTGAAACCAGTTTCTTGCGTACAAAGTCGTGATTCAAAATAGTCTTAGGATTTAAAATTATTTTAAACAAATCAGAATATAGATACAACCAAACCAGCGCTACAGAGAACCTGCCTAATTCGGCTAGCATACAATTAAAATGTATATATATATATATATATATATATATATATATATATATATATATATATATATATATATATATATATATATATATATATATCAGATGCTAGATTACTATATTAGAAAACCAAGAACGCGTGAAGGGAATACTTTGAAATTTTATCATAGTCAAGGGTGTTTACAAAGAAACTTCTGGCGTTGCACCTCCAATATTTTATTATTCTGAGTTGCTATATTTACCAGGAGCATTCCCTTAAATGTCATTGCTGCGTTATGATGTGAAACTGAGTTACGACACTTCAAAATCGTATAAAAAAACTCTTTTTTAAAATAAATATTAGGGGGATCGGTGGTTGAGTGGTCTAGCACACACCAGCTCGGAGCACGTGGAGCGGAAGCTCGCGCTGCAGAACCCAAGGATCCTGGGCTCAATCCCGCCCCCTGCCCGTTTCGATCTGGATGAGCATCGTACCGGCGTGCGGTCGTGTACCACTACTGCGTGGTGCACGTTAAAGACCCGAGGCTAGCGGTTTTACTGCACTGGCCAAATGCTCATATACAGCTGAGACACCAGACGCCCACTGAGGCAGACTAACTTCCGGCTGCATAAAAATACACTAAACCCAGTTACACAATTACCATGATGGTGCACTTTTGAAGCTATCTGATTGGTCCCGTCAGCTAGTAGCGTCGGCTGCCTGTGGACTTAAAGTGAAACGAAGCATAAACAAAATTCATAAAAAATGGAAGAGACAAAAAAATAGTAATACGAAGCTGTCTACAAAGGTTGCAGAGAACATTCAAACACGCCATTGAAAATGGTTCTGGTATTTGTATGTAATATAAACACCATTAGGAGGTGCACTCGAGTAGGTTTTCCACATATTTGGTAATCAGATACGATAATTAAATGAAAAAAATGTATATGACAACTTCACAGTATGCGCTAAAATATGCGTTTATTGCGGTATGTCACGCCCTTAATACTTTCAAACGTTTTTGCGTGTTGTCTCATTGATGTGCTCAATTCACATGTTGCGATAAAAAGTCACCTAAAGCATAAATACTGGGACCAGTTGTTTTCTTATGACAAAAGAATGTCAGTTTTTATGTGCCTCTTTAATGTACTTCTAACCTTGTTCATCTTTTTATTATCGGTATTGTATTTAGTTCGTACGTATACTTTTTTGGGGTTTCATTAAAAAGGTCAAGTCCGCTAATCGACCAGTAAAATAAACTTCTATGACCAGCATTTGGAGAAAGCTTAGTCGTTTTGTATTTACTACCCTATTATTCGCAACGAGGTTTAATAAAACAGGCGAATAAATATTCCTATACAAACCGTATGCATTAACAATGTTGCCATCAGTGTCTCACTGACACCTGTGACAGTTTCTCCCATTGTGGTCTATTTCCGTTGTCAAGTCTGATAGAAGCATACCGTAAACCCTGACTGAGAGGAAAGTTTTTAGGTAAATTCCCTCGCCAACTTGCGAGTTAATGCTACGGACAAACAATCTCTACTCGAGTAGGCGAGATTGATTGAGGGCAAACCTTGTAAGTAACGGGGGACAGATACTCGCTTCCGAGAGATCGACATCGCTTCTCGAAAGCGCTGCCCTGATAAACGTCGATTCTTTACACCTCAACAACGCAGAAGCTTTCAAGCACTCGCGGAAACACAGGAAACGCAACTTCACTGCGAGAGGCACGGAGAGAGATACGGCCAGTGAAAAACACATTGCCCACGGTAAAGCAAACAAGCATGTTGTGCTGACCAGGCTTGCACTCTCAACGAGCATCCGGGATTGCTGTCTTACTCGACTTATTTCCAAGAATTCTCGACACCATCTAGTTTATCAGCACGAGTCATTAGGTACCTCGACAATAGTGGCGAAAATCGCTTCACCGATCCTTGTGTCGTCTGTAACAACTTGTTAACGAGGCCAAGCGTTCTCCAAATTTGAAACGAAAGATTCTTTCAAACTTGCAACTGTACTTCGCCGCATCGCAAGTCGGAGCGCAGCCGACGCCAGACGCCACAAGCCGACGAGGCCCATCACACAGTGCCAGAGTGTTTCTGCTGGCGTGTTACCACGGCCAAGCCAATCAAGAATAATGGATGCGCTACGACTTTACGATTTTACTCTGTGCGTAGCTTTCCGGATGTCTTCTTCGATGGGTTTGTACAACCTCGACCACTTCATCTAGGGAGCACGAACGAAATCGTGGGAGTAAAGCGGGCTAATCATTCTCGTATGTTTCGCCATTACTGCTAGTATACAAACCTTCGAGCCGTATACCAAGGAAAATCGCCGACCTGGTCACAGATTTGTCTCCTGAACAGAATTTTTTTAATATTATTGGCAGTCAAGTTTTATTGCTTTAAACATAAAAACAAATTGCGACCGCCAGTGTTCGTATTGTCATTCCGGTAATTGACGGTCGTCTTGCGTTGCTCGTGCTATTAAATACATCTGACTACTTTTTCAGCCATCAGAATTGCTTGCCTGTATTTTTAATTTGAACGGCGGATTAATCATTTAAGCCCGTACCTGCTCTCAAACATCGAGCTTGATTTCTATTTATTAACTACTTAAGTAAATTGTAATTAAAAAAACGCACTTTACGGGCCACACATTCTAGAATGAAAACAACCTGTTTTATCTTATTGCCAAGACCAAATAGGCCACCGAACCAACCCGTCGCTCCCGTATGAGAAAACAGCTACCACTACTGGAATCGCGAGCCCACTGTTTGAGGATTGCGGGCTATGTTGTGTGTTCCGGCAATCGCAGGCACACTCGCCAAATGAAATGTCAGGGGCTGCGTGCTACCTTCATTAAAAGCAAGAAAACGGGGTAGGACTGGGCAATTGATCGATTAACTTTCCGATTAATCGATTAAGACTTTAATCGCGATCAAATTTTTTAACCGGTTAATCGGTTTTTTAATTGGTACTCACAAAGAAGTCAACTGGACGCACGCATGGCTCTATACTGGACGACGTGAACGAACTAGGGGTGACTCATGCCCCGTGGCGTGTATCCGGTCGTTCTGTCCCGAGTGGTTTTCCGTTCCCAGTCAGGTGCTATGAGCAAGGTTCAATCCTCGCGCTCGCGAAGCGTCACGTGTTCGAGGATATACATTACAGTTCTGCCGAGGCCAGACGAACAAGCCGGGCCTGTAATTGATCCCCGCGCGACCGCAAAACTTCACCTGTTGAGGATCTATTGCACATCCTGCCCAGGCAAGACAAACAAGCAGAGAAACAAGCTGGGAAGCTAACAACGTTATGGTTACTCGTTCCAGTATTCGGCTTGTAAAAATGAACGAGTTCACGAGTATGAAAGGCAATCTCGCTGGAAAGTTTGGGTTTAAAGTAAACTCCAGCGGTGAAGTTTTTAACTCGAAGGAAGTCCAACGCATCATCTGCAAAAAGCCGTTTTCGTACTGTGGAAGCGTGAGTTCGCTTCAGTATCACCTACGAGCGAAGCACCCATGTACGCCGCTGCAGCAAGGACCATCCGCCAAAACGCAGACAACAATCAACGCCTTTTCATTGAAGCCCCTTTCTGTGAAAAAGAAGAAAGCATCGCCCAAGCCCTGATTTCTTGGATCCTGTCGGAGAATGTGGACAAACTTCTTTGTTTTCGGAGCTGGAGCAAAAATATACGAGTCTTTGAATCGTCGAACTAAATGTATCCTCAATTCTAAATGTCCTTTGCGCCGTGTAACAGAGAGTAAAATAAGCCTTCAAAGGCAAGACGAGTTGTTGCATTCTTTTTACTATATTACTTATAAAAATCAACGCAACCAATTAATCGATTAATTAATCGAATAAAGGCTGGTGATTAATCGGGTAAACATTTTTAATCGACGCCCAGCCCTTAAACGGGGTAGTCTTGAGCCGTTAGGAGAGTATACGTTTTATACAACACTCAAACGTCCAGGAGCCGGAACCAAAGCGAACAGATTCAAAAAGGACCGCGAGTCTTTCTGCTAAAGGAAAAGCCTTCGGCAAATGTGACTCCTTTCAAGCATTTCGTCGCAGCCAACTGCATTTACTAAATAACATAAAAATAACCACACGTACAATGCAACAAGAAAAGAAAAACTACTATTCGCCGTCTGGAGTACAAAAATATCGCTCCCAACATTCCAGCAAGGACGGGCATCAGCCGCTGAGGAAAGACACTGCCTTATCCTGTCGTAACCTCACATCGACCTCGAAGAAAGTTGGCAGCTTCCGCGTCTGGGCAAGCTGTGTGGACAATTAGACAATCAGTGTTCCCGGGGACGAATTGCGCGGTCACGCCGCCCACGGTTTCACAAAGCGCCTTCGGTCATAAAATTATTCTTTTACACTCCGAGTAGTATGTTATCGAACCTTGCAAGCCTATTTTCATGCTTCTGCTCCTCTATATGCTCTAAAAAATATTGCGTTTTGGTTCCTTTAGTCTTTAGCGCTTTAGTGTTGGATGGAAAATAACTTCGATGTCCCTGTTCTTTTTAGAATGTTCCTTTTATAGCACTCGTGTTTATATATAAAGTTATTTGTTGTTTTTCGGCTATGTTGATTAACTTTTTTATTTTCTTACCCCCCCCCCTCCCCCGCCTCTTCCTGTAATATTGCCTCACGGCGATGCGGGTTTCTTTGTAAATAAAATAGATAGCTTGCACTGACGTCGCAGCAGCGGCCATGGCAAAGGGCCTTGCTGCGGCGCGCGTACCTTCTGTGGCATATATCTCGCGCCCTCGAATTAGTTTCCTGTGCCACAACAAGTACGAGTGACCATTGGTGCGGTGCAGTGACGTCATGTGCGAGCCATGAATAGACGTTTGCAAGTACGACCTCTGGGCGCCGCCATCTTGCTGCTGGTGTGGGTAGATCGTCTGATAGTCAAGCATTGCTGAGGCGTACTCACGGCCTCACCAATACTCGACTATCAGACGATTTTTCCTACACCACCAACAAGATGGCGCCGCCCAGAGGCCGTACTTCCAAACAGGGGTTTCCCCAGGAAGTGAAATTAGGAGGGGGGGGGGGGAGTCTCAAATTTTTAGGGGGGGGGATGGAGGGGGGCATCGAGAACAGAGGAGTCGTCTACCTTTTTTTTGGTTTCCACGTCCCTCGGGATTCATGTAAGCCGGCGGGCACGGAGAGAGCAACTAAATATCAGTGCTTCATATTTTA
>JAZHYW010015153.1:0-22644 GCA_037355805.1 Ixodes ricinus
TCAGTTGCCTGTAAATGCGGTCGATGTGGTGAACCGTATGGATGGGTAGTGAAAGCCTGTTGCTCACAGCAATTCGTTTTCCGTTAACCTCTATGTACTCAGGACTCGTTTGGCAGTTCTGACCCAATCGCCGTTGTTATCGACCTGTTGCCGTCGTCAAAGAACTGGCACCTGCAGACGTGCCGATGTCTTCTCTATGGCCTCGTGGTCGCATGCTGTACACCGCCAGTCATATTAGGCGCAGGTGCCGGACTGGCAACCCACTGGGTGCCGATAAAGGATAAATGCTCAATGTCTGCCGTCCGGTACTCAAAGAATGTGCGCTGCCGAAGCCATTCATCATTACTATGCGTTGATATTTACCTTTCCAGGCCTGCTGTTTTATGGGGCACCATTTTTCGACCTCCAGCGCGAACACCGTGCTGGATAACATCTTTATCGGTTGTTGCCGCAAAGAACAGCAAATTCATTAAACAGCAAAACATTCTCCATCGTTGGGCGGTGCTTTGATGAACTGGCAAAGAAGTATTGTCGTTGGTTTTCCTTCTGCCGGTATGGCGGATGAAACCTCGCCATCCTGTTCCGGATGGACTGCCAAACTGACGGTCAGGCAACCGTTTATGCTGGCATTAAAACTCATTAACCTGTTACATTTCAGCTGGCCGTGGTGGGTGATGGACGTTCATTGAGCAACTGCGCTGTATGGCAACAATCTGACAAACTGATGGAAGGACGCCAGTGCTCAGGACCTTGACTGGTTCCTCAAACCGTTTGGCCTGCTTACTCCCTGCGTATCCGGTTATGCCGCCATCGCGAATTTTCGTCTACCTTTCAATAACGCCGCCGCCACCATTTAAACGACGTGGCGATATAAACCGGGTCGTCTTGTTTCCATACCTGCTGGCCGTGGTTGCGTTCTGATATAAAATACCGTTGCTGCTGTAAGTATTGAAAAAAGTTGCCATGTTTGCTGGATAAGGTTTAACGCTGGACCAATGCGCGTGAGTTAAAACCTCTTATCTTGCTGGTTTCTGCGTCATATATGAAGTGGAAGGTTCCCTTCAGGTTAATGGGTTACAATCATGAATTTTCTCATTTCTTGACTTTTCAGTGAAGAACAATATACGTTAAACGCCATCTGATGCAGGTTATTCGCCGATGCCGCCATTCCATCGTTCCGGTATGTCGCGTACAGGACGCAATGGAATAACGAACTCTGATGAAACCGTGACCTGCGTCAGCCGTTGAACTGGTGCTCTGGTAATGCAACAATATTTCCCCAGTGGTCTGCTGGGGCTGGCTGTCCAGTGAAAGGTATTTCCGTTTGCTGGAATTCAGGGTATCGTTGACCATTATTCTGAAATTGGTGCCAGCGTTGCCTGTAAAACAATGTCGTGAACTGGATAAAGGTATGCTGATAAAGATAAGTACCTGTCTTTATTCATTGTTCTGGATTGCTGGTTGTTGATTGTTCTTCGTGCCACGGTATCCCGACAACGTCTTTACAAAAATTTGACTTCATTAACGTATTACCCGTCAGCCAGTCCAGAACATTGCTGGAAATGTGATAACCAACTCTGTTCGTCGTCTACTTTGGCCCTCGGTGGGTAATTTAAAGTCAGCAAAGACAACCCAACCTCAACATGCTGGATCTTAGTCTGCTGCGTTATAAACATTACCACCTCTACTCAATTCTCGTCTGATGCTGAAGTCGACAGCCAGGGTAACGTGGCAGTGGTGACCGTGCTCAATCGCCTTGTTAAGTGGCAATGATTTGACTGGCAGTTCATTGAAAGAGTATTACCGTTTACAGAACAGCAACCTGCTGCGTCAGGACTAAAAAATCTTTACTACGCTGTTTTTCAGGAAGGTTATTATTGCGCAATTCTGGTTTATCGGTCGATCTTGATGATAAAATTTTGCGGTGTTGTTGATTTTTGGGTTATCCCGAAAACCTGAACCCACCAATATGCATACCATGCCTGATATGTTTATCACAATAAGCAGACAAAAATGCCGTTATGATGGGTATGACAACACCCGTGCCAAAGACCGTATTTGTCGTGCGATGAACGATCATGCTCGTGCAGGTCGGTGCTCTAAAATTACTTGGCGTGTAAGGTGTGCAGTATTGATAATCAGTTGATCGATAAAGAAGAACGTCTGGATAAATATCAAATCATGGATTGGCGATGAAGATAAAAAAAAGACGAATAATGAATAATATGCTTTTATGTTGTTGATGACCATTGCTGAAATGATGTAGCGGATTATAAACATATAAAGAACTGCCAATCAATATTTGGCTGATGACCACATAAAGATGACAAAATCAATGATCATAACTAAAGCAACCTTTAACAAAGATGCAACCGAAAATATGGTCTCAGAAATAGACTGGTATGACCTTAGCGTATGAAGGATACAACTGATACTGTGGCCATAGATAGATGACATTGAAAAATATACCAGCATATGACTATACCCGTTTTCACCTCAAGAAAAAAGCAGGTTTTGCGCATTGTTCATACGCGGTGCAAAGTAGTTCTTATGACATTTGCTTGTCGGAGGAAACAGCAATGCTTTTGGCGTTTGGAAAATGTGTGTCTTGATAAGATAACATATATCTAATATAAAATTCACTTACATGTATCTTAATTATCCACATAAAGAAGGAAATTAGTAATGCTCCGCCAGAGAGTCTGACTTCTTTTACTACGGTTCTTGAGGTGAAACAGGTATAGATAATACATATCAGATGTAACTTGCAATTGAGTCATGCAAATTGACTGGCAAAAAGAAAGTGAAAAAAAAACCCGAAACTACTCTGGTCTCACGAGGCAGATTTTGTGAAGTTTTTTTATCGGTGAATAAACATATTCTTATATACTTCAGATTTTTCAGGGCATGTGCGGGGTACAGATTATTCGCTACTTGACCCAATATTCGCGGTTTGTCCGAATATTTGGCCGCGGCTGAATAATCGGAAACTTCTGAGCAGGCAATTCTCGAATATAATATGATTCGAATAAGGGGATTATTCAATTCATATTCGAATACTCGCACACCCCTACTTTTCATGGCACACTAAAGCAGATTACGCTGCTGCTCACATCAATTCAGGTATGTATTAAACGTACCGAGTGTTCAGAAGTAGCTGGCTCTGATGTGGAGGCCAAGGCGATGACGCGCTCGACTACTTGTGTGGAGCTGGTGCTCTGAAACAAATGCAACAATGTTTTATGCCCAGTAATATAAGTTACCATGCCAGATACGTTTATCCTAATAAACAGACCATGCTGCAGCTTGCATTAACTAGGTTGTGTAATAAACGTACCGAGTGTTCAGGAGCAGCTGGCGCTGATGTTGATGCCAGAGCGATCATGTGCTCGGCAGTGGAGTCGGTGCTCTGAAAAGAGTGCAACAGCTTTTCACACTCAATGCCACAAAATAGTGCTGGACGTCGCATTTTATGCATGCGAAGTTAGAGCTCTGAAACTAAAGAGAAATCGTGTCTTGCATAACCCCTGTGGCACTGGAGGCAATACATGTGTGTTCTATGGATCAACTCACAATTCCACATCCAGCTCCAGAAGACAGTTTCTGCCTCTGCAACGAAAATCATAATAGTATGTTCGTTCAAATCACAGACGAAAGCCAAGAACCAGTATTCAATCATGTCAGCGCTTACCTTTGTGGTCAGTGGTTCGCAACTGGCATCACGCACCAAACGGCGCCTCCCAACGACAACCTGTCAGAGAGCATAAGCGTTTTGGGCGTACTGTGTGTATCAGAACTGAGATACTAGTGTGATTAGGGTCACATTACCTTACGCGCATACCCGAGAGAGAGCTGCGGGACGATATTTTCGTCCGTCTTCTTTCCAGCCACGAAATGGGCCGAACATACCTGGAATCGGGCATGAATGTTACGCAACAGGTAACGACAGCGATAAAGTGACGTTCCACGATAAAGACATGTTCCACTGACCCGAGTATGTTCTGTGGGCGTGAAATCCTTGCGGTTCAGCGCGGAGAGCCACCTTCTTTTCAATTCCGGATCCTTGGGGAAGCGGTGGAACTTCACCACCCCGCAATCACATGACGTTTGTTGGTGTACAGCGCACAACTGCTGTCTTTGATGTTTTCTCTTCCGATGATTGTTAGAACATCCGGAAACAGCGCAGTGTACTCCCGACGACCTAGTCGGGTTATCCATCGTGCAGTCTACACGAAGTGCCTTGAAAAGAGCACACGGAGGAAGAGCGCAGAACCGGCAGAACGCGAAAACAGACACAGAAGACCAACAGACAAAAGAAGAACGACGAAAAAGACCTCGACAACCTCGGAGTACTCGGAGCAACGCCGCAGAGCAGGAACCTTGTCTACCGTCTCTCGTTGAAGACGATGCTCGGTGGATGGATAAATAGTGGCTGTACTTTTTGTAGCGGGCGGTAGCTTGCGCCACCTCTCGCTAACGATAATCGTGAGAGTGGAGCGATCGTCCTGAGTTTGAGAGTAGGCCTCCATTCGGCGCGCCCAGCGCGCGGTTCGAGGCTAAGTCGGTACTGATGATGATTGCGCTTGCAAACGTGTATAGCTTTACTCATTAGGTCTGTTCGATTCGGCCAGAAAGTTCTGAGACCAGTTCTGTCCGAGTTCAGAGGAGTGCAGGAGTCGTGCAGCGGCGGCGCAGAACCAGTGCAGCCGCCGCGCTAGGACTGGCGCTGTAATCGGCTTTCCAGGCGGAAGTGCAGGGTGTCGTCTGCATCTGTTGGCTCTTGTTTTTCCACGCCACGTTGTATGCTACATTTAATTAGTCGCGGTTTGATGAAACCATTCGTGTTTCCTTATTTTTTAAGTATGATAACCGAATCTTTTCTGTGAATACTTTTTTGTCGAGCGTACTAAAAACGTTTTCTGCACGAAATGTGTTTCTGTCTGCATTTTTAACGGCCGTTCGGTTCCTGTCGTTTCCGTAAGCGTTCGTGTCCTTCACATTCATTTAGCAATAGTAGATTCACTCCAAGTCTCTCGAGTTTTGCATTTCGAGGATAGGTTCGCGGTATCAGGATGATTTTGCGTCGGGAGTCACTCCCGACGGCATGCGCGGTCGGTTGCGGTCACCTCGAAGACGAAGGCCTGACGATAGCGTTTTGGCCAAGACATTTATCGACCGTAACTTTGGCGTCAAGCTGAAGCGTTTATTCTTGATTCTCAAGAAAGTCCTGCGTGGAACTAACAAGCCAATACCGATTCTCGGCGTTTTTCTCAGGCCCGTTAGTGGACGTCCACACATACCAGCGGACAACGCATGCAGTATATTATGCTCAGCTACGGGGCATGCGAGGGCCAATGTACTAAATCCCAGACCTCTGCAATGTATCGGAGTCGTCAGTGTGAATCCAAGAGCAACTGAAGGCGGGAACTATCAAGAGTGCAATACCTTTACCGTGTCTGTAAGGAAGAATATCAACACTTTGGATCCCCACATAGCATCAAGAATGAATGAATGAATGAATAAACTTTTATTGTGGTGACGTGTGACAAACCCTCGGGTGGAGCCCCTAGTCCGGGGCCCCATATGTGGCGGCGACCGCCTTGGCGCGGTCCACCAGCGATTGCTGGCCAGTGGCCGTGTCATCGGTCAGCCGCTCCTCCCAGGAGGTGGGGGTGGGATTGGGATTGGGTGGGACGGCGGGAATGAGCTGGCACTGCCAGACCATGTGAAAAAGGTTGGGTCGGTCGCCGCAGTGCGGGCACTGAGGCGGGCTGAGTGACGGGTGGACGTAAGAGTAGAAGAGGGGGTCGGGAAAGTATTAGTTTGCAGTTGTCGCCACAAGACGGCGTCTCTACGAGTAAGGGAAGGGTGAGGAGGAGGATAATGTTGCCGAGCGAGGCGTAGCTCTGCAAGGTGAGTCCTGTAGGAGAAAGGGGCTGTTTGGATGCTGTCAAAGTCTTCCCCAGGCGCCCGGTGTGAGAGGTCTCGGGCGAGCGCATGAGCGCGCTCATTACCGGGGACGGCTGCGTGCCCAGGCACCCATACCAGCCGGAAATTGTGGGAGGTGGAGGATAGGAACGAGTCGAGTAAAGATGCAGTGGAAGGATGTAAGGTGTTATATAAGAAGTGCCGACAGGCCGTCTGCGAATCAGTGAGAATGTGAATGGGGATGGAGGAGGAGAGAAAGGAGGTAGAAAGGATTGCCCTGGCGACCGCGCGTTCTTCCAGGATAGACACGTCGGTAAGCCCAAGCTCAGTGGCCGCGTGGACTGTCCTGAGATCAGAGTCCACGACGACCGTAATACCCCCGCGCACACCCTGTGGGCTGGCGTCCGTAAAGAGGGCACGAACGGTATCGCAACCCACCGGATACGCGCGTCGGAGGTAGCGGGAGCGATGGTCGCGCCGAGCCGAGTGGCGGGTAGGATTCATATGGCGGGGGATGGGAGCCACAGTGAGTCTGGCACGCGCAGCGGGGGAGAGACCCTCAGCTGCGAGGGAAGCGGGACAGGGTGGAAAACCAAGGGTGGCAAGGAGTGCCCGCCCCTGAGCCGTGCAGCGCAAGCGCGTCAACTGGGCAGCCCGATGAGCTTCGATGAGCTCCTCCAGAGTGTTGGTCACCCCAAGCCTCTCGAGGCAAACGGTGGCTGTGCGAACAGGAAGGCCGAGCGCAAGTTTCTGTGCCTTCCGCAGCAATACAGACATACGAGTGTGTTCGGTCTGGGTGAGGTTGTGGTAAGGAAGGTGGTAGGTTAAGCGAGTGTGTATCAAGGCCTGGACAAGGCGTAGGGCATCCGCCTCTTTAAGGCCATGTCGACGATTTGAGACGCGGCAAAGCATGTGCATAATTTGGTTGCACTGGGTGGTGAGTTGATGGAGGGTTTGAGTTGCTTTAGCGTTAGATTGTAACACAAAGCCAAGCACCCGTATGGCCGATTTTCGCGGGACGGGTTTGTCGTCTAATGTGATGGTAATGGGGAGGTCGGTCTGTCCGCGAGCGTGTTTCGTCACGATTAGTAGTTCTGACTTCGTGGGGGAACAGGTGAGGCCTCCACGCCGGGCGTAGTGCTCGATGGTAGTAGCGGCTTCTTGTAGCTGAGTTTCTATGTGTCCGAGGGAGCCTCTCGTTACCCAGACAGTAATGTCATCTGCATAAATTGCATGTCTGACATCCGAGATCTGATCCAGAAGAGGAGGAAGACCTCGCATGGCAAGGTTAAACAGGAGCGGAGAAAGTACAGAGCCTTGCGGTGTGCCACGGTTTGCCACTGGCGCGGAAGGAGAGCGAAGATGACCAAGGACGAGGCTGGCAGATCGGTCACGGAGGAAATCGCGGACGTAATTGTACACTTTCACTCCGCAGCCAGTGGCTGCCAACTGTTCAAGGACCAGGTCATGGGAGAGGTTGTCAAAAGCCCCTTAAGGTCTGCGGCAAGGACTGCGCGATATTGGGCAGTGCTCGGCGAGTTTAAAACATCATGTTGAAGACGGAGCAGTACGTCCTGGGTAGAAATGCCACTACGGTAGCCATAAAGGGTGTCAGGAAGAGCGGATGTGTCCGCAAGAAATTTGTGGAGGCGAAGCTGTACAACCTTCTCAAGCAGTTTGCCCAGACACGAGGTAAGGGAAATCGGGCGCAAGTTCTCCAAGGAGAGGGGTTTGCCAGGCTTGGGAATCAGAACCACTGTTGCTTCCTTCCACTCCTTAGGAAGGGTACCCGACTCCCACACCTCGTTTAAGTAGGTAGTAAGCTGCGTGGTGTCCGAATCAGAGAGGTTGTAGAGAAGAGAATAGCGGATCTGGTCAGGACCAGGGGATGTGTTGCGGCGTATGTCGGTGAGTGCAGCGCGAATCTCAATGGCTGCGATCGGCGCGTTAAGATAAGAGAGTGTGTTGGGGGGACCCATGTAGTCCGCGTAACGTGGAGCGTCAGGAGGGGAAGGTAACGTTGTCGTAGCTGAGCGAGGCATTGGGTGTCTGTTAAGTTAGTGGCGCGTAGAAGTTTATGAATGCCCTTGGCCCTGTCTGATTTGGCTTGACCAGGCTGTATGAGATGACGGAGTAGGGACCACGTTCGTGCGGTACCGAGCGTGCCATTGAGATTGTCACATAGCGCGTGCCAGTTTTCACCAGTAAGGTTGGCAGCATAGTCTGCAGCATCAACAGTAAGTTGGGCAATACGTAGTTTTAGCTTCTTGTTGCGGCGTTGACGTCGCCACCGTTTGGTTAGGCTACGACGTGCTTCCCAAAGATGGAGTAGGTGGGAGTCTATATCCGGTGCATCTGGAGTGGTCGTAAGGGTGCGCGTGTGTCGATTTAGACGGGTTTGCAGTGTCTGCACCCAATCGGTGAGTGTGTCGGAGGAGGTATAAGAGGAGGAAGATCCGCGAAAGGCAGGCCAGTCTGTGATACGGATGTGGCGTGCTTCCCCTGTGAAGTCTTTAGTGTGGATACGGGTTTCGAGAATCGAATGGTCACTGCCGAGCTGTTCCTCAAGGTTCTGCCAGGTGCAGGGTTTAGTGCCACGGTACATGGTAAGGTCTGGGCATGTGTCTCTTGCAACGCTGGTGCCAAGACGTGTGGGTGTCGATGGATCAGTAAGTAAAGTGAGATTCTGTTGTTGAATCAAAGTGTGGAGCTTTCGGCCTTTAGGTGTGTCGCGAGGGTAACCCCAAGTTGGATGTGGAGCGTTAAAATCGCCTCCAATGAATGTGGCGCAACCCTTGCAGCGTGCGGCTTCAAACAACTTGTCGAACCGTGCATGGCGATCTTGAGGGAGGCTGTAGATATTGAGTAGACGGAGGGATTGGGTGTTATGCTTGCGTGGATTTGCAGGAAGGAGTTCAAGTAATACATGTGGAACTGCCTGGCTGTCGAAGGTTAAATCGACAGCGGTATGAACGCGCTTGACTAGGGTTGCCACAAGGTGGTCTTGATCAGGATCATTATGCGCCACATATGTAACATATCCAGGAAGATTAGGAAGGGTACGAGGCTCTTGTAAAAAGATGATGTCGGGTGGGGGAGTGTGCGATTGGATATACTGGATGAGGCTGCAGCGTTTTCTTCGGAAACTTCGGCAATTCCACTGCCATACCGTAAGGTCTGAAGAAGACCGTGGTGTAGTGGATGCAGGGGGACTACAGCTCGCCATTTACAAGGATCGAATAAGGGGAAGGGCCAGTTGAAGAAGTGTAAGGATGCTACGGGCCCAATCTGCATCAACAGATTCCAAGAACCTGCAGGCGAAGTTTGCTGCTGCTTGAAGGTTCAGGACCCACCCCTTGCTTGGAGCTGTGTCTTTTGAAACTGACAGAGTCCTCCGGCTTGTTGTTCTGCGCTGTCTTGGATCGGTGGGCGCGCTCCCTGTAGTTTTTGGATCCTCGAGTGGATTTACTCTGTTTGAACTAGGCCATTCTTTGGTCAGGGGTGCCTTTGGTTTGTCCTTTCTGGGAAGCTTCATGAGTGTAGCATAGGTCGGTCTCTCAGGCCGCTGGTTTTCAGTTTTGCTAGTCAAGGTGTCTTGCGTTGTTGAAGAAGACTCTTCACTTTTTCTGGGCAACTCGGGCCAGTCGGATGCTTGAACTGCAGCTTTGGCACTATAATAATCGACTGCATGTTCCTTGGCATAATTCCTCGTCTTTTTTTCTTGCTGCCATTTAGAACAGGATGTTGATGTAGCCGAGTGAGCGGCTCCGCAGTTTACGCACCTCTCTTGAGCAGTGCAGGAGTCTCTGTCCTCGTGCGTGTTACCGCAGCGCTTGCACACAGGACTGTGCTTGCAGGAGGCCTCACGGTGTCCGTAGCGGCAGCACTTGCGGCATTGGACAGGTTTCTCTTGGAATGGAGTAACTGGATGACGAACAAGACCAAGGTAGACAAAGCTTGGCAGCGAAGATCCGCAGAAAGAGATCTTAATTGCCGAACTTTTACCTAGCCGTCGCAAACGTGCAACTCTGTTTTCAGGAGATCTTAAGTTGTTGGTGATCTCCTCGTCAGTCAGCGTAGTGTCCACATCTTTGATTACACCTGTGGCGCAGTGTCTGGGGAGAGGCTCGTATGCTCTGACTTTGATCCCGCAGAGCTCTGTGCAGCGTAGCAATCCTCGCGTTGTCTGTCCGTTTCTCACGTCCACGGCAACGAGATTGAGGCGGCTGTTGTACCTGATCTCCAGGATGCATTCGGGGAACGTCTTCGCCAGAGTATTGGAGAGCCTCAGGCTGCTCAGTGACGTAATAACTTGGTCCTGTTCGACTGGCGTAAATATAACAGTAAGTCCTTCAGGTACTACTGCAGTACTGCGGACTGTCTCAGCGCTTGGGCTGGAATTAGGGCTATTCTTTCTTCGTTTTTTCCTGGCGACATCAGTCCAATCTAAGTCGTCGAAATCGGACAGTTCTATGTCACTGGATGGCACAATGACTCGCCGCGAAGAGGTTGTAGCGCATTGCTGACCTGGAGTGATGTCCTCAGCGCTATTCATGGGTGTGTCCTTGTCTTCTGATTCAGCAATTGAGCTGCCACAGACAGACGAAGGCAGACTGTACTGATCAGTGGAGGCGCGATGACTGGAATGTGGCGAAGGTAGCGTTGGTCCAGTAGACATGGCCACGGTCGATTCACGGGCACCAGGGCCAGCCCCAGTGCGGCAGACCACACCGTGGACAGGAGTAGGCAACGTACGAATGAAGTTCGAATATTTCAAACCGTCTTATAATATTAAAATGTTGATCCAGAAGAGCGAGGCTCAAAAACGCAACCGACTTCGAATCACTTCTTCTTCGTCTCTCTAGCATCAAGAAGAAACAATTTACGTGAGCCAATATTCCAACACTTACCACAGGGAGCCAAACCTACACGAGCAGGCGCCTCAAAACGCTTTCAGAATATCATAATCAATCAAATTCCTACCCCCGGTTATGATCTCAATTCCTGCGTCCACCGCGGGTACGTTATTATCATAAATCAGAGGAAATGCAACCTCCGTATCGGCGTTATTGTTAAACGTCGCAGACATTTGAGCAAGAGCTGCGAAAAATGGCATCGTGGAGAAGAGATGGCCGAGGAATGTCGTCTGCTATCGCTGTCTGCTCCTGTCGTCTGCTTCTGCACGGACGCTGAGCTGACTCCTGAGCCGGTGCAAGATTTTGAGGAACTGGGTCTGAACTCGTTCAGAACTGGGATGAATCGAACGCGCCAGTGCAGCGGCCGTACAACTTCCGGTTGAATCGAACGCACCAGTTCCTGCACTGCTGAACCAGTTCAGCTAGTTCAGGCGAATCGAACAGACCTATTGTGTAAAGCGAGTCGTAGCACCACCCGGGCTGAGGCACAGCCAGTCGAAATCCAATTGGTTCGTCTCGCAGCTCGCCGGCCCTGCTGCTTGCGTACGTGCAGCAGGGTACTGACGGTGGCAGGCAACATGACGACGGTCTCCACTATACATGTGAGTTTTACAACAAAGAGCGTATCACCTATCCATCTGTGTTACGGAGCCGGTGGGTTCCGTCGCCGGGTGCGTCTTCTCTTTTGTATCCGGAGTCCGGTGACGATGCCCAAGACGCTTCTCTGGCTTCGGCAGCGCCGTGGAATGCCGTCGTCTACGTTTGCGGCGCGTTTGAGGCGTCGGCGTCGCTCGTAGAAGCGTTGTCGTACTAAATGCAGTGTTGCCGCACTGCCACTTTGGTTTTTCCCTCGTCGAGCGGCGAAAATTCCTGTTTTTTCCCACAACACTATTTTAGATACAGAAGTCATTTTTACGCATGACGCCAAGTATGTTTAAGTGCAGCAACACCTCCCGTATGTTCTAAACTAAACTCGCCTGCTGGTTTTCGTGTTGTGGAAGGGACCGCACCCACTGCGTACTGACAGGACGTGTATGCGTAGCTAGCGGTGAGGAAAGCGCACGAACTGGCAGTACTGTACCGCCAGGCTTGCAGCTCACAGATGATGTAAGTCGTGATGAATTAGATTGGCTCTTCAAAACAGAAAACTGTCTGACTAGCTATACTTCGTTTCACCTTATGTCCGAGCGCGGCCGATGTTATGAGCCGAAGGGCCAATTAAACAGCAAAAAAGGCAAGCGTCAAGGCGTGCTCTCTGCGCCTAAGAGGACCAGCCGTTGTTCGCCGTCTCTTTGTGCACTGCGCCTCCGCCGGCTTGTCCTATCAAGCGAAAAGAGCACGCCGTGACTTTGCGCTTTTTGCGCCGTTTGATTGGCCCTTCCGCTCATAACATCGGCCGCGCCCGGACCAAAGGTGAAACGAAGTATAGTGCCACTTCCTTTCTCTTGTTCGATGTAGATAAAAAAATTACGAAATTTTGGTTCAGTTTTGTGTTAAAAATATTTCTCACGTTTTCTATGTGTTTAAATTGTGGTTTCCCTTTTTCCCTAGCCGTCATGCTTTTTCCCACAATATGGGAAATTTCCCACGATCTCGACAAACACTGACTGGACGGACCTGATATCTGCCGTCCATTGAAGAATTTCCATACGACGACACCACATTCGATGAACGTTTTAAAATGAGTCCGTCCAATACGCACACGTCCAAAAAAATCAGTCCGCCAAATACGCGCACATTTCAAGATCAGTTCGCCGGGGCTCGTGATTGGCTGGCGCACGCCCCTTCCCTGCTGCCTTCCCGTCCGACAGCGCCCCTGACGGCGCGCGCCTAGGCATGCATAAATGCACCTTTAACATAGGTACATAGGATTTTTTGCAATCGGCGAATCAGCCCGCGCTCTTCGGTCGCGAGCAAACCTCACGCGCAGAGGATCGTGAATTGATTCGCCGCGGAGAATAAAGGTCCCTTTGCTAAAGGTACCTTCATGATCGTGTGAATGGGGTATTAATCGATTAATTCATAAATTAATAGGTTTCCTACATCCCCATGTATATTAACTCTTAAAAAAGTCAAAATTCTTTTTTTTTCCTTTGTTGGATTTGTGATAAACGGGCAAAATGTACAATTTCAGATTTTAAATCAACTTTGATATCTATTTGAGAACAGCCAAGAGACAACCCCACTCACAAATTATTACTCCAGCTGCAGAAGCAAACAGGTTCGTTAATATTTTCCGGCAATAAAGAACTCCTTTGATTGTTCACAATAGTCTCAGCTGCGCTAAACGGACAATCGCATGGCGTCGAAGTGGCTGGGGCACATATAACCTTAAGTCTCCACTGGTTTCGAGTTACACATTTCGCCCCTACAGTTTACTTTAGGTCAAAATTTCACCTAACGTTTGCCTTCATAGAAGCATACTCGTACACGTCTGCGTGGTGAAAGCGTTCAATTCTTACTTGTTCTGCTTTTCAGAATTTAACCGAATAACTGGTTAAATATTTAATCGCGATTAAAGTATTCATGGATTAATCGGGAGGTTATTTGACCAAGTGCCCAGACCTACTTATAAGGTAACGTAAGCAAACGCCCCTGTATGAATGGATCTTTAGGATCATGGGATCTGTCAGACACCACCTGTAACAGACGCGAGGTCGTCGCAGAAGTGAGTTAAATTATGGTGCCAATTAATAAAGCGTGAAGCACATCTGAGCAAGAATCGCATCGCGTCGCGCCGACGCTATGACGTGGTCCTATGCCGTGCCCATAGAGTTATTACAATAAACGCTAGAGGCTCAGGTGGCGCTAGTGTGCTGTTGCATTTTGAAGCAGACAGCAAGCAGTCAGAAATTGACTTCCGGTAATGCATTTCTATGGAAAGAAGCGAGTGCATTTTCTCTCTGCGCTCGATTATTAGAGCAAATATCACGAATAATTTGTACGTACTAGGCAGATTGGAACATTTCTCAGTCACGCAGACGAAATAATTGGTCAGATACAGCATTTTTATTTGAAATTCGTGGCATGAAAAGCGGTGTTAAAACCGCTTCGTACGTGTATTTATGTGCACTGTCGGACACTGTTAGCGCGAACACGGCGTCGACGCTTTCCGGCATGGGGGATATACGTGCCAAACGAACGAAGGACATGTGGAAAACCAAGAGAGACGGCAAGAACTACGCAGTAACACTGGATAAGTAACTCCTTGTGCGCGCAGACGATCAAAATAAATTGAAAGCCACGTAATATAGTCAGATTTGCAATAAATAAGCACTGCTTTATTCTTTCTGCTCATGAATATGTGCGGAGATGCTTGTTCTGGGTTCAAATCATCACCCGCACGCTCCAAATCTTTGCGAATTCGGGGAGCCAGAGAGCAGGTGCCCGATATAAACTGCCCGACATAGGAAATAATTAAAAAGATTCGTGAAACATTTCGTAGCTCACGTGCTTTATTTTTTGCGTTCGTATGTTTCTTTAACCGATCGTAAAGATGCACGACGGAGTAATTTTCATCCAATGACAGGACGGGCATATCAGCAATATATAAGCACCACCGAAATGCTAGCGAACCTTGAACACACTCTACATTCTTTTCGATCGTTAGTTTGCTTAGAATCGTCGCTCGTTTTCACATACCTTCCTTGAGACAGAGGTTTGGGCCTGAAATAGAGCGAAGTTTAACATCGTTCAGTGGTAAAGAAAAACGCTGTAATTAAAGCAATTACACTTTCACAATACAAATAAAGGTACATACTATCCGGTACAACCGAAATGGCAAAAGTTATTCATGTTATTTTCCGGCGAAGAGTCAAACTTCAAGCGCGTTTTCCCATAGGAATACACAGGGAGGCTGGAAATGTAGACTGCATGCTGTCGGCTTCAATTTGCAACCGGAAGTCCCGTAGACACTAGCGCCAGCTGAGCCTTTAGCGTTTATTGTAACAACTCTATGGCCGTGCCGTCGCGCACGAAGTTCGCTATGGTTACGCTGCTTGGCGGCGCGATGCGACGCGATTTTTGCCACACGTGTTTCAGTCTTTAGTCTGCTGATGTTAGTCGGTAAAAAAGAAAGGACGTAACGATGTACCGCAAGGTGTCGGGGCGGTCAGAAGGAGGCATCGCCGGAAGTCACGTGAGTTGTATCACTCCTCGAGCTTACCGCGACCGCGTGTAATATATTTTTTTATTCTACGCATCTTTGCGAGCGATTCAAGCAGACAAGTTGTCTTTTATTTGCTTTCCATCACCTAATGTTGCTGTAAAGGTAGAAGAAAAGGAGTCAGTGAACCTATAGTCCGTTGCAACTCAAGTCGGTAAAAAAGGAAAGGAAGAAACATTACCACAGAAATGCTCTTTCTCAAGCCAACACTGTAAAGTTTTACTGTCTGATACTGCTGCTGCTATTTAAATCAAAGAAACAAACCATAATCAGAAGGAAAACGGCTTAATGAGCGTCTGGCCTATCTTTAGCGCAAGTCGCGGGAAAGCGGTTTATTATATCATTTTCCTGAGTGCCCAATATGAGCCACGATGACTGGCTTTTTGTTGCCTTACCGTGATGCCCAGCCACTGCGTTTTAGACATAACACTCGTCGAGGGCTGTCTGCGAGTAGAGCAAGGTTCAAAGTTGAAGAATCCCTGTGCACGATGGCGGACAGAACAGAATCGGCGCGGTTGGAAAGCTGGAACCTTAAAGAAATGTATGTTTGTTTATCTTAGAGTGAGGGGAAATAAATTCCATTTCGTCATCACTATCATACGCAGTTCAAGGTTTGCACCTTTCGTGATGTCGGAACATGGCCGCAGCATCCAATAGCTTATAGCATATAGGCTTGGCACTATACTCTGTTCACTCTTAAAAGGCCTCTGACACGACAAAAAAAACAAACTTTCTTTTTCATGCTAGCCGTTAAAATGGTGTATCAGGACATCACCAAAAAATTGTTTTACTTTAGAGTTCCGTAGGTGTTTTATAAAAAAATAGAAATACGAAGCCCAATTCAAAGTGCCCGCCAGTGCCCTGTGACGTAACGATGTACCATAAGGTGTCGGGGCGGTCAGAAGGGAGGCATCGCCGGAAGTCACGTGAGTTGTATCACTCCTCGAGCTTACCGCGACCGCGTGTAATATATTTTTTTATTCTACGCATCTTTGCGAGCGATTCAAGCAGACAAGCTGTCTTTTATTTGCTTTCCATCACCTAATGTTGCTGTAAAGGTAGAAGAAAAGGAGTCAGTGAACCTATAGTCCGTTGCAACTCAAGAACGAAGGGCAAGGGTAAGATAGGCCGGGGAAGAGGAAGCAGACGGAACCCCGGAGAAGAGAGAGGGAACCTCTTTCTCTCTTTAGCGTTCCGTCTGCTTCCTCCTCTCAGCCCGTCTTACCCTCGCCCTTCTTCTTGAGTTGCAACTGACTATAGTAAACAAGTTCTACTAATGTCCTAGACAAAACACGTACTTCATGCTCGACGTTTACTTGTACTTGATACACTCACCAGTTCGTATTCTCTAGATGGCAGGCATCTTCAGCCTGGAGAGTATCCGATGATTCGACGACTTCGGTGTCTGAACGTGCGATCGGGCGTCTCGTATCTAGCAATCCTAAATTCTGCGGGCGTCCTAAATTAAAAAAAAATCTCGATAGACTGTTTTGTGCGCAGTATGGTTCTGTACCATCGGACTGATGGCATGCATTCCTGCACTGGCTTGTACTCGGAACGCTTTCATCATTGACCTCCATCACGCCGATCCACTGCCTCTTCGTCCTCAACTTTTACAGCACGCAAACAATATAACTAACGGTGCAGCGATAAAAAGCTAGTGGAACTGAAACTTCGTTTTCTACGATCGCTCGGGAAAAAGACCAGAATAAAAACAAAAAAAGTCTTAGGCACGGTCGTAGAGAGCACGAGGGGTAAAACTCACGTGATTTCCGGCGAACCCACTTTTAGTGACGTAGATCGATGCCTTCCTTCTGACCGCCCCGACACCTTGCGTTACATTGTTACGTAGGTCACAGGGCACTGGCGGGCACTTTGAATTTTTCAAGCTCCACCTTCAGCGCGAGCTTTGTGCCCTTGGTAACACAAGCGTAAACGCGCAGGCACGCGCAACCGCTCTGCGGAAGCCAGCGAGCTCGCGCTGAAGGCGGAGCTTCCTTTAACGCGCTTCTCGTGTCAGTTTCTTTTCTTTCGCAGGTCTGTATTTGCGTTACTGCAAGAACAAGGAAGAAGCGCGAGAAAATATTTCAAACAAGAATCCTCTGCGGCACTTTTCCTGAACTTCTCATGCTCAAATTTCAGCCGCTTTTCAAAAGATGGCGCAAGTGCGCGTCGTCTGCTACAACATAAGCCCTTTTATATATTTGCGACAATTAGTACGCTTTAAAATATAACAATCATGGAAAGTGATTTTAATTAGGACGAGAAAAGCTTTTTTATTAACAAATCGTTCTTTAAATTGCTGCCCTCTTCTCTGAAACCAGTTTCTTGCGTACAAAGTCGTGATTCAAAATAGTCTTAGGATTTAAAATTATTTTAAACAAATCAGAATATAGATACAACCAAACCAGCGCTACAGAGAACCTGCCTAATTCGGCTAGCATACAATTAAATATGTTATATATATATATATATATATATATATATATATATATATATATATATATATATATATATATATATATATATATATATATATCAGATGCTAGATTACTATATTAGAAAACCAAGAACGCGTGAAGGGAATACTTTGAAATTTTATCATAGTCAAGGGTGTTTACAAAGAAACTTCTGGCGTTGCACCTCCAATATTTTATTATTCTGAGTTGCTATATTTACCAGGAGCATTCCCTTAAATGTCATTGCTGCGTTATGATGTGAAACTGAGTTACGACACTTCAAAATCGTATAAAAAAACTCTTTTTTTAAAATAAATATTAGGGGGATCGGTGGTTGAGTGGTCTAGCACACACCAGCTCGGAGCACGTGGAGCGGAAGCTCGCGCTGCAGAACCCAAGGATCCTGGGCTCAATCCCGCCCCCTGCCCGTTTCGATCTGGATGAGCATCGTACCGGCGTGCGGTCGTGTACCACTACTGCGTGGTGCACGTTAAAGACCCCGAGGCTAGCGGTTTTACTGCACTGGCCAAATGCTCATATACAGCTGAGACACCAGACGCCCACTGAGGCAGACTAACTTCCGGCTGCATAAAAATACACTAAACCCAGTTACACAATTACCATGATGGTGCACTTTTGAAGCTATCTGATTGGTCCCGTCAGCTAGTAGCGTCGGCTGCCTGTGGACTTAAAGTGAAACGAAGCATAAACAAAATTCATAAAAAATGGAAGAGACAAAAAAATAGTAATACGAAGCTGTCTACAAAGGTTGCAGAGAACATTCAAACACGCCATTGAAAATGGTTCTGGTATTTGTATGTAATATAAACACCATTAGGAGGTGCACTCGAGTAGGTTTTCCACATATTTGGTAATCAGATACGATAATTAAATGAAAAAATGTATATGACAACTTCACAGTATGCGCTAAAATATGCGTTTATTGCGGTATGTCACGCCCTTAATACTTTCAAACGTTTTTGCGTGTTGTCTCATTGATGTGCTCAATTCACATGTTGCGATAAAAAGTCACCTAAAGCATAAATACTGGGACCAGTTGTTTTCTTATGACAAAAAGAATGTCAGTTTTTATGTGCCTCTTTAATGTACTTCTAACCTTGTTCATCTTTTTATTATCGGTATTGTATTTAGTTCGTACGTATACTTTTTTGGGGTTTCATTAAAAAGGTCAAGTCCGCTAATCGACCAGTAAAATAAACTTCTATGACCAGCATTTGGAGAAAGCTTAGTCGTTTTGTATTTACTACCCTATTATTCGCAACGAGGTTTAATAAAACAGGCGAATAAATATTCCTATACAAACCGTATGCATTAACAATGTTGCCATCAGTGTCTCACTGACACCTGTGACAGTTTCTCCCATTGTGGTCTATTTCCGTTGTCAAGTCTGATAGAAGCATACCGTAAACCCTGACTGAGAGGAAAGTTTTTAGGTAAATTCCCTCGCCAACTTGCGAGTTAATGCTACGGACAAACAATCTCTACTCGAGTAGGCGAGATTGATTGAGGGCAAACCTTGTAAGTAACGGGGGACAGATACTCGCTTCCGAGAGATCGACATCGCTTCTCGAAAGCGCTGCCCTGATAAACGTCGATTCTTTACACCTCAACAACGCAGAAGCTTTCA
Organism: Ixodes ricinus; assembly: GCA_037355805.1. Lineage (NCBI taxonomy): Eukaryota > Metazoa > Arthropoda > Arachnida > Ixodida > Ixodidae > Ixodes > Ixodes ricinus. The sequence goes on from JAZHYW010015153.1 coordinate 19,117, forward strand.
AGCACTCGCGGAAACACAGGAAACGCAACTTCACTGCGAGAGGCACGGAGAGAGATACGGCCAGTGAAAAACACATTGCCCACGGTAAAGCAAACAAGCATGTTGTGCTGACCAGGCTTGCACTCTCAACGAGCATCCGGGATTGCTGTCTTACTCGACTTATTTCCAAGAATTCTCGACACCATCTAGTTTATCAGCACGAGTCATTAGGTACCTCGACAATAGTGGCGAAAATCGCTTCACCGATCCTTGTGTCGTCTGTAACAACTTGTTAACGAGGCCAAGCGTTCTCCAAATTTGAAACGAAAGATTCTTTCAAACTTGCAACTGTACTTCGCCGCATCGCAAGTCGGAGCGCAGCCGACGCCAGACGCCACAAGCCGACGAGGCCCATCACACAGTGCCAGAGTGTTTCTGCTGGCGTGTTACCACGGCCAAGCCAATCAAGAATAATGGATGCGCTACGACTTTACGATTTTACTCTGTGCGTAGCTTTCCGGATGTCTTCTTCGATGGGTTTGTACAACCTCGACCACTTCATCTAGGGAGCACGAACGAAATCGTGGGAGTAAAGCGGGCTAATCATTCTCGTATGTTTCGCCATTACTGCTAGTATACAAACCTTCGAGCCGTATACCAAGGAAAATCGCCGACCTGGTCACAGATTTGTCTCCTGAACAGAATTTTTTTAATATTATTGGCAGTCAAGTTTTATTGCTTTAAACATAAAAACAAATTGCGACCGCCAGTGTTCGTATTGTCATTCCGGTAATTGACGGTCGTCTTGCGTTGCTCGTGCTATTAAATACATCTGACTACTTTTTCAGCCATCAGAATTGCTTGCCTGTATTTTTAATTTGAACGGCGGATTAATCATTTAAGCCCGTACCTGCTCTCAAACATCGAGCTTGATTTCTATTTATTAACTACTTAAGTAAATTGTAATTAAAAAAACGCACTTTACGGGCCACACATTCTAGAATGAAAACAACCTGTTTTATCTTATTGCCAAGACCAAATAGGCCACCGAACCAACCCGTCGCTCCCGTATGAGAAAACAGCTACCACTACTGGAATCGCGAGCCCACTGTTTGAGGATTGCGGGCTATGTTGTGTGTTCCGGCAATCGCAGGCACACTCGCCAAATGAAATGTCAGGGGCTGCGTGCTACCTTCATTAAAAGCAAGAAAACGGGGTAGGACTGGGCAATTGATCGATTAACTTTCCGATTAATCGATTAAGACTTTAATCGCGATCAAATTTTTTAACCGGTTAATCGGTTTTTTAATTGGTACTCACAAAGAAGTCAACTGGACGCACGCATGGCTCTATACTGGACGACGTGAACGAACTAGGGGTGACTCATGCCCCGTGGCGTGTATCCGGTCGTTCTGTCCCGAGTGGTTTTCCGTTCCCAGTCAGGTGCTATGAGCAAGGTTCAATCCTCGCGCTCGCGAAGCGTCACGTGTTCGAGGATATACATTACAGTTCTGCCGAGGCCAGACGAACAAGCCGGGCCTGTAATTGATCCCCGCGCGACCGCAAAACTTCACCTGTTGAGGATCTATTGCACATCCTGCCCAGGCAAGACAAACAAGCAGAGAAACAAGCTGGGAAGCTAACAACGTTATGGTTACTCGTTCCAGTATTCGGCTTGTAAAAATGAACGAGTTCACGAGTATGAAAGGCAATCTCGCTGGAAAGTTTGGGTTTAAAGTAAACTCCAGCGGTGAAGTTTTTAACTCGAAGGAAGTCCAACGCATCATCTGCAAAAAGCCGTTTTCGTACTGTGGAAGCGTGAGTTCGCTTCAGTATCACCTACGAGCGAAGCACCCATGTACGCCGCTGCAGCAAGGACCATCCGCCAAAACGCAGACAACAATCAACGCCTTTTCATTGAAGCCCCTTTCTGTGAAAAAGAAGAAAGCATCGCCCAAGCCCTGATTTCTTGGATCCTGTCGGAGAATGTGGACAAACTTCTTTGTTTTCGGAGCTGGAGCAAAAATATACGAGTCTTTGAATCGTCGAACTAAATGTATCCTCAATTCTAAATGTCCTTTGCGCCGTGTAACAGAGAGTAAAATAAGCCTTCAAAGGCAAGACGAGTTGTTGCATTCTTTTTACTATATTACTTATAAAAATCAACGCAACCAATTAATCGATTAATTAATCGAATAAAGGCTGGTGATTAATCGGGTAAAATTTTTAATCGACGCCCAGCCCTTAAACGGGGTAGTCTTGAGCCGTTAGGAGAGTATACGTTTTATACAACACTCAAACGTCCAGGAGCCGGAACCAAAGCGAACAGATTCAAAAAGGACCGCGAGTCTTTCTGCTAAAGGAAAAGCCTTCGGCAAATGTGACTCCTTCTAAGCATTTCGTCGCAGCCAACTGCATTTACTAAATAACATAAAAATAACCACACGTACAATGCAACAAGAAAAGAAAAACTACTATTCGCCGTCTGGAGTACAAAAATATCGCTCCCAACATTCCAGCAAGGACGGGCATCAGCCGCTGAGGAAAGACACTGCCTTATCCTGTCGTAACCTCACATCGACCTCGAAGAAAGTTGGCAGCTTCCGCGTCTGGGCAAGCTGTGTGGACAATTAGACAATCAGTGTTCCCGGGGACGAATTGCGCGGTCACGCCGCCCACGGTTTCACAAAGCGCCTTCGGTCATAAAATTATTCTTTTACACTCCGAGTAGTATGTTATCGAACCTTGCAAGCCTATTTTCATGCTTCTGCTCCTCTATATGCTCTAAAAAATATTGCGTTTTGGTTCCTTTAGTCTTTAGCGCTTTAGTGTTGGATGGAAAATAACTTCGATGTCCCTGTTCTTTTTAGAATGTTCCTTTTATAGCACTCGTGTTTATATATAAAGTTATTTGTTGTTTTTCGGCTATGTTGATTAACTTTTTTATTTTCTTACCCCCCCCCCTCCCCCGCCTCTTCCTGTAATATTGCCTCACGGCGATGCGGGTTTCTTTGTAAATAAAATAGATAGCTTGCACTGACGTCGCAGCAGCGGCCATGGCAAAGGGCCTTGCTGCGGCGCGCGTACCTTCTGTGGCATATATCTCGCGCCCTCGAATTGGTTTCCTGTGCCACAACAAGTACGAGTGACCATTGGTGCGGTGCAGTGACGTCATGTGCGAGCCATGAATAGACGTTTGCAAGTACGACCTCTGGGCGCCGCCATCTTGCTGCTGGTGTGGGTAGATCGTCTGATAGTCAAGCATTGCTGAGGCGTACTCACGGCCTCACCAATACTCGACTATCAGACGATTTTTCCTACACCACCAACAAGATGGCGCCGCCCAGAGGCCGTACTTCCAAACAGGGGTTTCCCCAGGAAGTGAAATTAGGAGGAGGGGGGGGGAGTCTAAATTTTTAGGGGGGGGATGGAGGGGGGCATCGAGAACAGAGGAGTCGTCTACCTTTTTTTTGGTTTCCACGTCCCTCGGGATTCATGTAAGCCGGCGGGCACGGAGAGAGCAACTAAATATCAGTGCTTCATATTTTA
>JAZHYW010015154.1:0-16073 GCA_037355805.1 Ixodes ricinus
TGTTGCAGCCTTTCCTACACACATATCCAATAATATAACCCACACCTTTACAGAAGACGCCGACAACGCCTGTATCGACCCAACTTGGAAATACTATGTGATGCGTCTAGTTTCGTTGCAACAGAGACACCAGTTAAATAAACATTACGTCCAACGTATCCAGTCCTCCCGCAGGATGGTGCTGCGCCTAACAATATCACTTATATCGTATATGAGTAAGTGACCGTACATAAATGACCAAACCTACAAATTCATAAAATGCGAAAAAAATCACTTCTCCTAAAATAATGCTTATTACCCTAAAACAAAACAAAAAAATCGAGATTTTGAATGATCTGCACTGAAATATCCGTGCGCTAAAAGACCGTACCGAAACGCCCTACACCGAAACGTCCGGATCCCCTAAGAACGTAACACCTCAGAAAATACGCATACCACCTTTTCGTTTCGGGTATGTTTTGAACTGATCTTACTCACTATGCGAGCAAAAATCGATGCAAGTACTGAAAACAATTATGCAATATCGACGTTTTTTGTAATTCGGAAATTTCAATAACTACATATTTCTTTTTTTGAAGAAAGTCAAGACTTCATAATTAAAGAGGAACTTCCGTGCTAAAGGGTGCAGTGTGAAGTGAAGACAAAAAAATTTGTTTAATGTCAACAAAAAAAATGCTATGCAGCATTGATCGCCCCGTTTCCTTTCGCACATTGTGGAGTTTCAGTAGACCGTTTCCGCCACCCGCTAAGCACCCGCATAGAGCTCCGTAATCCGTCACAAGACCATGAACTATGCAGACAAGGCTGGCGGCGCGCATGCGCAGTTGCGGCGTTTTTTTAACGAGTTCTTTTAAACCCCTTGGAATGTCTTCATCATTTCGAGAAAACGCTGGTTGTTGTTCTTTTTTCATCTTTTTTGCTTGCAGGTCATTGTAAAAATCACAAACTCGCGATAAACAAAATCTTGAGTACTTCGTTACTTAGAGCTTTGCAGCTCTAAAAATTCACGATAAAAGTTGTCCAACCTAGGGAGAAACTAAACCTTTTTGTTGGAAGTGTGACTAGCGTATGCTGGCAGCTCGTTTCCTGTTTGTTTTGTCTGTACTCTATTTCACCGTAATTGGCAAACTTCGAAGGTCAGGGCTGCTGTGAGGGAATCAGTCGCGGAGCAAAGCACGTGACAGCTATTTTTAGGAATATTACCCACCACCGTACGTTGTCACGTGCCTCGCTCCAACACTCTCATTGGCTCACGGAAGCTTTAGTTTTCTTCGTTTGCCAAGCTATGGAGAAATGACGTCTCATTTCCTTATGGTTATACGCACTACACGCAGCCGAAACGCATGAAAGAACATCGGATTGGGACACGTGTTATTGCATACGTGCCCACGAGAGTGGACCCGGTTTTTGACTTAGTTGGGTTTTGCTGTGTGACGATTGCTAGGATAGAAAACCATTCCAATGACACGTATACTCAAAATTAAAAAAAGAACGAGTTTAGGTTAAAAAAAGAGATGATGAAAAGGGGGGGGGTCGTTTGGCCTGTCTGCCATGCAAGTATTTCTAAGGCCGTCCTGTGCGGGAACTTGGAACAACTTATCCCAAGTCTAAACATTCTCTGATCACCTGCCCTCGCCGAAGTGACCAGTTCAGGGAGAGGTGAGATCTGTAGATAGGGGCAGCTGCGAGTGGGCCCCCTTTCGTTGTGCGTCTGCAGTGAGCTTACCTCAACCTGCCCAATTTGGCCAGACGGGCGCAAATTGTTAACTTTACAAGTAAAACGATTTTTCCTAACGAGGGCGTCCCCAATGGGCGTTGTCATCAACGACTAACACGAGAGTCCGCCCCTCTAATGGGGAGCTCATATGATGACTGCGACTGTTTAGGCAAGCGATGTGATAGAGCGCGCGTTGTAAAATATTTGCAACTTGTGACTTTCGCTGAAGCAATAGTGTATTCCTACAAAAGGGATTTCTCCGCAAGAATGAGAGAACGGAGTCCAAGTTGACGACTAATTTTCTTATACTCATTCTTCTCACGCGTTTTTTTTTTAATTTTTATGCTGGAAGAAGTTGTTCTATGAACCCACATGCACCCACAAGAAGAAAATAAAGTGAGAAAAAAACGAAAATAGCGTTTAGCCTTTTTCCCCAAGCTATGAAAACAAAACAAACAAAAAAAAAAGAAGAAGAGAACGCCCCCCACGGCCAAGTAGTGTACCTTTGTTGGGGGCACCCCCAGTCTGTGGGCCCCTCTCCGTATCGAAGGCTTGGTACTTGGGAGACACGGACCATGGCAATTGAGACAGGGGAACTGCCGCGGGACAAACGTTCTACAATCGCATACCCTTCCAAGGTCATCGCCTGGGCGACCGCGGTCATCCAAAAGCTTTTTTTTTCCTTTTTTAGGGCGGGGGAAAAAGGAGGGGGGGGGCGTGTTTAGGCCCCGATTCTCTTCCTGCCTTGTGGCTTTTCGATGGATGCGCTCTGTCTATGTATGCGTACTAATTTATTATTTTCCTTTTAGTTGTTGGTTGTTCTTGCCTTGACTCGGGTCCCAGTGGGTGCATTGTCATTGTATGCGTACTATTTTTGTTTTTTGTTGATGTTAGTGCTTGCGTTGATGCGGTATCAAGATAAACGAAAAAAAAAGAATAAAAAAATTGTCTTCAACAAAAAAAGAAGAAAAGGTTTGTTGTTTTTGCGGTCAGGAGCATTTTCTAAGCCCGTGGAACCTCGCCTTCGTTCCCATGACATCTCGCTCGCTTTCGCGTAGCACCCTCGATTCTGAAGGCCACCGTATTTTTTCCGTGAAGAAGGCGATTTCGGGCGCGCGCAGTGTTACCAAAGGTGCAGGAGTGAGTGCGTAACCCAACACTTGAAGGGAAGGAGGAACTCTCTTCTTTTCGGGACTCTTTTATGGGTCTCCACGTCTTGATTGCCCTACAAAAGCAACTTTCATTTATTCCTCGCTCGTGGCTTCCAAGTACTGCGCGCAGCTAGTGAGATAGGGTATAGTTATAGCTGATTAACACAATGCATATTTCTAACGCACAATAGTTTTGCGAAATCAAGGTTTCGCTTAAATGTGTATCTCACACGTACAGTTCGACGCGCAATACCTTTGACGTATTGACTCGCGAGAGATGGCCCCAACACGGCTGAGTCTGGCGGTTTTCCAGATCCAACATCTAAATATTACTCCATTACCTGCTATCATTTCGCGCACATTTGCGCCATATCGAAATGAAAGCACATGGCGAAAGTGACGCTCGTTTTCCGCTCAATGAAATTTCACTTCAGCTCGTTGTCTTAGCTGGTACCTTGAGCGTTTCACAACGATGCGGACCGCTCAACAAGAAAAAGAAAACGTACGATGGCATCTTTTGTACACTCATTACTTCTATAACACCGAGCCGCCTCGTATCCTTTTGTTTTTCTTTATTGTACTAATTTCTTTCTGCGCATTACGGCTTTCACGACGCCGATTCCGTCTGCACTTTCGAATTTGAACTTAGGCTCAGACCAGGGACGGACCAGATTAAATCAGGAAAATATAATTAACACTGTAGCAGAATAAATCTGTCATATCGATCGGAAATACGATTTGACACATTCCATCTGAACACGTACTGTGCACAGCGAATGCAATAGCGAGTCAGCGTGCAAAACGCCGCCACACAACGCTACCATAACATCTCAGCGATTTGTGCATAGCGCCAAAAAGGGAAAAGAGAAAACAGTTAATAATTTATACAAACGAAGCAAATTTATTTGAAGCCCGCACACTCCGTAGGTGCAGTCTACCTAAGGTTATCAATAGACTCGACCATGTCATTTGTCGAAACAGATAAGACATTGGCAAAAATGGTAGACTAAATAGGTGAATCTCACGCACGCAATTGCCAACCGACGGTCGCACGCCTTCAATATCATTTCCATTTGTCACTGCGCACCTTGGACACAATTTGGGGAGCAACACATGTTTACGTCGCCTCCCAAGGTCTTCATCATTAAACGTGTAGTGCTGACCAAAATAAATTACTAACATGACTCTCAATCGCTCACCGCAAAGTATACGATTTCGAAAAGGCGGTACTGTACGTCACTTGAAATAAAAACCCAAGCTATAAAAAACGAGCGTCGTAAACAAGAGAACCGACATTTTTATTCCCATCTCCGAACAGAAAGCAGCGCCGCGCCCTGCATCACACAGCGCAGAGGCCGCACTCGGCCACACTGAGCTGACTGACAAGATACAAACCAAGGGCGCGCGAGGGAGGGAGAAACTTACTCCGCCGGAAAACAGCGTCAGGCCTTATTCACATAGCCGTCGCCTCTCACCCCGGCACCGTCACGGGAGCACGCCGGGACGGGGACGCGACAGCAGGGTGTCCGAACAGGCCGCACAAGCAAAGCGACGGAGGCCGCGACGGCAGGATTGGATTGGATCGGATTGCTTATTTGTTCAACTTAAATTACAAAATAAAGAGATAATTGTGCCTGAACAGTAGTGCGCACGTTTCTTCTTTTTTTTTTTGTAAATTAAGGATTGCGTCTGTTACCAGGAATTTCCGGCGAAAAGGAACAAGAAAAACAACGCAACAAGCGTTGACTCACTGTTGGCAACCGAACGATGAAAAATCTTCCAAACTTAGCGAAACTTTTCTATTTTGTGATTGGTCGGTTTTCGATGGGGGCGGACTCCGTCATGCGCTGGGACGCCGGGACGCCGGTGCCGTAGAGCAGAGCCCTACGTCGCCCGGCACCCGACGGGGCTCAGCTTTCCGTCGAAAACCGGGCCCAAAATCCTCTCCTCTAACGGGAACGCCGCTCGCGACGGTGACGGGATGGGAGAAACGACGGCTGTGTGAATGAGGCCTCACACGACACGTTTCGGGAATCTATTTCACGCAGCGGCTACCGCGGGCCTTTTCACACTTCGATACTGGCGCCATCTAGAATTCACGCGTTCAACCATGTCGCGAGCCGCGCGCCATCTGGTATCTGAAACGGACGAATAAATAGAGGTACCGCGCCCTCTTAATGGACACACCAATGAATGGAATTATTTGAAACACAATTGTTATATTCCTAAAATTTACACTGAAATTAAAGTAGTTTCTTAAGGGCCTAGATTGGACAAGTATTTCAACAAACTTAACAGCGAGAAAGAAATAGCAGTATTTCCTCTGCCAGACCTAATTCAGCTGGAGCAGGTGGAGGTCGCAGTGTACTAAGCTCCGCCCTGTGTTTACACAGTTCTCACATATATAATTGACACGGGCCTTAAATGACGTGCCAATTTTTTTTAAATGGTCCAGAGTGCTGTACTTTTATTTTAACTCATTTTTTTATGGTTGAGAAAACATTTATGTAGAGTCGTTATTGTTTCCAAACATCTCGAGATTGCCTTTTCGGCTTTGGTTTCAAAAACAATTAAATATATCTGACGGATATTGCGGCGTGCTCTACGAGCACAGCTCATTGATAATGTCGATAATAATGTTTGCGAGTCATTTTAGTTTTCAACGGTGTGCTGTGAAGATTCCTTTCCTAAAATGGCGTAGTTTGCAACAAAACACTGGCGCAAGTACGCACCTTTAGAAGTGCTGTGTATGTGCGTTTTTCATAGCGGGACTGGCTTAAGCCTAGCGTCCCACTGTCAAATGTTTAGCTTGATCTGGATTGATTTGTTCGTTGGTGCGTGTTGATGAAAGATGTTCGTTCTAGTAAAGACGTTCCCGCTGCTCCGTAAATTGTGCGTTGATGTGCTCCATGAAGACGGGGTCAAATGTTTCGGGTGGACAGCAGAGGTGGCAGCTGATGGACCGTTGGTGAAGAAATATCTTGCTTCCTGCTTCGCATTAACAAGAAATACCCTTGTGTGAAAGTGAAATAAATATTTGATGCTATTTGGAGGGGAAGTAACTTAACGAGGCAAAGTACGTCACTCTCGGAAAGGACACACGAGGGGTTGCTCTAAACAAAGGAGGCGAAATTGCAGAATTGCTTTCACGGTGTTCCAGTTGAGGATCTTTTTTCTCACTCTGGCAAGGTAAACCAATATAAACAGGTTCTTCGACTAAAACATAGCTGACGCAATATCCTCATAGGAGGTTCCCATACAGAAATCTCAGAAATGGTTTTTACTAATACGCCCAAATTAGAAAATGGGACCACTTACCAAAAGGTGAAATTCAGTTCTTATGACCGAAGCGATGTAAGGTTAAAAAAAATCGAAGTGCAAACCAATCTAATGGCGACATTTACTATGCCCAGACCATCCTGCTTTAAGCTGCAGTGAAGGTTTGTATTCTCAAATCCTCCGCCCTGGGCCGCCACCCAAAAATAGTACATTAACTCTGCACCCTGTGCTCGGTAGAGGCTTCACTTGGGCGGCGTAAATTACTGCTTTATATGAGAGCCCATAAAACTGTTAGCTTCTCGTGAAAATGGACATATTTAGCTCTCTGCCAGGTGACCAAGCAGCCTCCAAGTGATGCCACGCAACCATTTGAAAGGGAAGCAGATCTTTCCTGAATGTATAAGCTGATTCCTATATAGAATCGCCGAGCCATATCGCTTAGATTTCTGGCTTTTCAGACCTGCTCCTGGGATATCGCGGATTTACTGAACAGTGCGCAATGCAGCACCAACTCACCTCTTGTTAAAATATATTGTAGCAAACTTTCTGTCGTACACCAAGACCCTGATGTTGTAGCATCTAATGCACAGTCCGATCGAATCATTTTAATGTATCATACGACAGATTGTATCAAGTAGAAAGCGCAAATAATAGAGGAGAGCGGGGTTTCCTGGCCTACAGGCACTGGAGGGTGATAAAGTTCTGACAAGGCCGTTGATGACCAGCTTTATGCAAATATTTTTGTTGCACACCGCAAGCAAATCCTCCAACTCTTAACCAACTCAACAGTACCACGGCACTGTGAAGAGAAAACGTTCATACATTCTATCAAAAGTACTTGCTCAGTTTCAAGTGGAGCAACCCTAAGATTCTCGGACAGGTGCGCGCCGCCACTACTTACGCCATCTATCGGCCGCCGTTGCGCCGGCGCCCGTAACTCAATGAACCAAAGCGATCTTTTTTCATACAAAAAAACTAATCACTCAATCGCTTTGCACTTTTGTGTCACTTCTTACTACGTTGACATGGACCTGTACGAGAAATTTCGTGGTCGTGAGTTTATATTAAGTCTCACCAAATTGCAACCAAACGTTTTTTCATTGGTTCCTATGGCGAACTGCAGAAATATAATACGTCTTTTCAACATTCAATGCACACCCCAAGAGAACAACACCATAAATGCTGTTGCATTTTGCTATACATTTAGCCAATATGCCTAGCTACATGAAATTTGTTTTTTATTTTTAAATTTACTTAATTTTAAAGTGGTTACCCAGGACTTTAAATAGCAAAAAGAAGCCGCAGTTGGTGAGGAGACTCGAGGGTTCAGTGACATTGTTGCGTTGCCAAATACATTTTTAGCAACATATGTATTGTATAACAAAACGGCAACCACACTGTATATTTTTTAATTATAAACACAGCTTGAATGCAGTTTTTTTTTGTTCTAATCGTGTAATTAGCTCAAATAAATTATACTTAAAGTGCTGAATATTCAAGGAGTCAAAACACTTTTTGATCCGAAGTATCTTTTACAAATTGTCAGCATTTTATTTCTCTAGCTATTGCACTTCAAGGATGGTATTAAAGATAAAAATGCTAAAATGATTGGGCGTGGTTCAGACATTTTGGCAAACGCGACATGAAGAGGCTACTTAATGTAGCCATTAAGGCTACTTAATGTAGCCATTTATGGCTACATTAAGCACGCTGGTACTGCTAATTATCAATCTTATGTAGGTTAGCTACGCCTACACCCGAGAGCTTTTGAAGCGGACCAATATTTCTTAAGTCATCACACCTTCAGACGTCAAAATCAGGTGAAAAAGGGGCGTGTCCCAGAAATTGGGGCATACGCGCCGTCGATTGTACCATCAATGGCAACACTCGGCAGTCCATAATTTATTATAAGAAATCTTCTCTAGGCCTATGACGCATATGCCCGAGTGCTTTTGAAGCGGCCCAGTATTTCATAAGATAGTGCCCTCTGAACATGGCCTCGGAGATCAAAAAGCAGGCATAAAAGGGGGCGTTTCCCACATATTCGGGCATACGCGCCGTCAATTGCTCCGTCAACGGCGAGACACAGCAGTCTATAATTCATTATAATGAATCTTCTCTAGGCCTATGACGGATATGGCCAATGCTTTTGAAGCGGAACAGAATTTATTTAGTTATCACTCCCCAAAGGTTGCATCGGACGTCAATATCAGCAAAAAATGGGCGTTTCTCACAAATTTGGGCATACGCGCCGTCGATTGTACCATCGATGGCGACACTCAGCAGTCTATAATTCATCATAATGAATCTCCTCTAAGTCTATGACGCATATGCCCGAGTGCTTTCGAAGCTGCCCAGAATTTATTTAGCTATCGCTCTCCAAAGGTTGCCTCAGAAGTAAAAATCAGCCAAAAAGGGGGCGTTTCCCACAAATTTGGGCATACGCGCCATCAATTGTACCATCAATAGCGACACTCAGCAGTCTATCATGCATTATAAGGAATCTCCTCGAGGTTTATGACGCATATGCCCGAGGCTATTGAAGCTGCCCAGAATTTATTTAGTTATCGCTCACCAAAGGTTGCCTCAGACGTCAAAATCAACCAAAAAGGGGGCGTTTCTACAAATTCGGGCATACGGGCCGTCAATTCTAACATCAATGGCTATACTTAGAAGTCCATATTTCAATATAAGGAATCTCCTCCAGGTCTATGACGCATATGCCCGAGTGCTTCTGAAGCGGCCCAGTATTTTTTAAGTTATTCCCTATTGAAAAAAGACCTTTCAGCCCTGATGTGTTATGGGACCCTACTAGACCTTCAAGACTTCAAACTTCAAGACTTCAGACTTCAATACTTTAGACTTCAAGACTTCAGACTTTAAGACTTCAGACTTTAAGACTTCAGACTTTAAGACTTCAGATTTCAGCACTTCAGACTTCAAAACTTCAGACTTTAGCCCTTCGGCCTAACCCCTTAGCCAACATACCTTAGAAATGCAGCTTTCCGGAAAGACGCGGCGGATCAAAATGTATGTAGGGCGTTCACTCAAACTTGCGCGCAAGCAGCTACAGACAAGTGATTCAGACCAAATAAGGACAACAGAGTTGTTTGTCGCAAAAAAATATATTTCGAGGTACTCACAACGCCGCTGGGTAAATTCCTGAGACGTATGGAAGTTCAACTAATAAAACCGAACAGATGCAACCGCCTCGGAGTGGAACTCAACGTCGACCTTGAGGGCCCGAAACACAAAGAGCGCTTCAAGGGATGGGCGCGATCGGCACGATGCTACACGGACGAGTCCGTCAAAACCAACCTCGCGGGCCCAAAACACAAAGAGCGCTTCAAAGGATGGGCGCGATGCTACACTGACGAGTCCGTCGACCACGACGCACGCACAGTAACAGCCGTAGCACGGTGTCGACAAACTTCAGAGCACGAGCAGCGAAGCGCCTCTCCTTTGCACGCTCGGCGACGGCCGTGCTGGCGGCGCTTCGCCGGGCACTGGCCTTGGCTGAAGCAGAGAGTGCGCTCGACCGCCTGGTAATCCTGAGCGACTCGAAGGCGGCACTGACCCAGCTCGCCAACCTGGAGCGTGCATCCACCGCTCACCAGAGAGTTGGCGAACGCGGCAATCATGTTGCAGCACCAAGGATGGAGAAATGTCTTCCAGTGGCTGCCGGCCTACTGCGGCATTCGAGGGAATGAGAAGCCGGAACGCTTGGCGGCTTCATCCCAGGCCGACGACGCTTGTCCGACCTTCAGCGTGGCTGCGTTCTCCGGACGCACGATTCCTGGTGAGTAGGGCCATTTGTGTGTACCACCCAGATATCGAAAACAGCCCCGTGCCGCCCAGACTTCCAAAGCAACCAGCCGAGGAAAGTCGCCGCAGGAATGCACAGACTTCGTTCGCACAAACAGCGCCTTCACACGAGCTCACCGAGCGCCAACAGCCAACAGGAACAAAGACTTTCCCGCCGACGTACGACCGTATTGCCACCGGCAGCAAATTGACCAATCCGGACGCGGGGATGTTGGAGGATGTCACAGCGACTCTAATTTCAAGGCGCCCCTCCCAGTCGGGCGCTGGTAAAAGCAGACTACTTTGCTTTTGGGGCACTCCACATTCCGATGCCGTGGTCTTGCGTGGTCCTCTCCCAAAGAGAAGGAGGGATCTTGGCAGTGCGGGGGGCGAGTGCGGGGTTGCGGCCGGGACTTGCTTCGGCAGCCCGAAGACACGTTTGAAGCCGCGATCTTATGGCCGGCTAAAATGCCGGCAATTTCAATAAATCGCATTTTCAACGCCCGTTTCTGAAGCAACAACCAAGCGCTGGTGGGCCTTGAATTCGTAAATATTGAAACGCTGTATACACGCAGACGAGTGCTGGGAAATGTAAGCAAAAATAAGCAATACGTATAAGTCCGTCTGCTGTCCGTCGCATATGTCACACATTTCGGACCGGCTTGGCTTACTTTTGTTGGGCGGGCGGCTGGGAGGGGGGGCGAGGGGGCGAGATCGTCTCGATGTTGCCAGCTCGATAGACTTCTGTCCGTTCTCAATGGGCGGCGATATGTGCGCAACGTTTCCACGTTTCGATCAAAGCAATATTCGCTTGCAACTGCGTCTACAGAATGCACCGATATAAAGAGCGAGACAACAGGTTTACGCACTCGCGTCACCGAAGCGGTCTGCCGATGAACAGAGCACGTTTACGCACTACCGTCTTGGGATGAATTCTACGAGGTCCTCCTGATAATGTCTGAGTGGGTTTCACAGACCCTTTAGAACGGCCCTGAAAGGCCACACAGACCTTTTAGGACGATCCTGAAGGAACGCACACTTCTCAGAAAGATATCTTGATGGGCCCCACAGACCTACTAGAGGAGTCTAAAGGGCCCATCAGACATTTCAGGATATCTTAAAAGGCCTCTCAGAGCCTCACAGGAAATCCTAGTGGGCCTCACAGACATTTTTTCAATAGGGTTGCTTTCCGAAATGCCTCGGACATCAAAATCAGGCAGAAAGGGGCGTTTCCCACCAATCTTGGCATGCGCGCGCCGTCGATGGTATCATCAATGCGACACTCAGCAGTCTATGATTCATTTTAATGAATCTCCTCTAGGTGTATGACGCATATGCCCGAGTGCTTTTGAAGTGGCCCAGAATTTATTTAGTTAACGCTCTCCAAAGGTTGCCTCAAACGTCAAAATCAGCCAAAAAGGCGGCGTTTGCCACCAATTTGGGCATACGCGGCGTCGATGGTACCATCAATTGCGACACTCAGCAGTCTATGATTCATTTTAATGAATCTCCTCTAGGTGTATGACGCATATGTCCGAGTGCTTTTGAAGCACCCCAGAATTTATTTAGTAAACGCTCTCCAAAGGTTGCCTCAGACTTCAAAATTAGCCAAACAGGGGGCATTTTCCACAAATTTTGGCATACGCGCCGTCAAATGTACCATCAATGGCGAAACTCAGCAGTCTAAAATTCATTATAAGGAATCTCCTCCAGGTCTATGACGCATATGCTCGAGTGCTTCTGAAGCAGCCCAATATTCTCTCAAAGGGTAACTGCAAAACAAAATTTTTTCTTAAACAGCCTGATTGGGAAAAGCATGTCAGAAAACAAATCTTCCGCGATAAAACAAATTTCTTATAGGCAATATTTATGCCACAGGACGTAATTTAGTGCGAGTCACAACCTCTTTACATTTGAAACTCCTGCTCTTTCGACGTCACACGGAGTGGTTAGCTATACGTCACTTCGTGACGTATTGCAGCCACTACGTGACGTATGATACCAACTTTGTGGCGCGCGATTTAAGACGGACGAAATGGTCGCAAACTAAAATGAATCTCGCGTAATAATTATTGCTGTAAACAATTTTGTTTGTGCGGAAAAATTGTTTTGTGACATGCTTGTTCCATTAGGCTGTTTAAAAATAGATTTTTTTGCAGTTACCCTTTAAGTTATTGCTCTCCGAAATGGCCTCGGACATCAAAATCAGGCAAGAAGGGGGCGTTTCCCACAAATCTTGGCATGCGCACCGTCGATGGTACCATCAATGGCGACACTCAGCAGTCTATAATTCATTATAATAAATCTCCTCTAGGTGTATGACGCATATGCCCGAGTGCTTTTGAAGCGGCCCAGAATTTATTTAGTTAACGCTTTCCAAAGGTTGCCTCAGACGTCAAAATAAGCCAAAAAGGGGCCGTTTCCACTAATAGGCTATACGCGCCGTCAATTGTACCATCAATGGCGACACTCAGCAGTCTATAATTCATTATAAGGAATCTCCTCCAGGTCTATGACGCATATGCTTGAGTACGTCTGAAGCGGCCCTGTATTTGTTAAGTTATTGCTCTCCGAAATGGCCTCGGACATCAAAATCGGGCAAAAAGGGGTTTTCACAAATCTAGCATACGCGCCGTTGATGGTATTATCAATGGCGAGACTCAGCAGTTTATAATTCATTATAATGAATCTCCTCTAGGTGTATGACGTAAATGCCCGAGTTCTTTTTTGAAGCGGCCCAGAATTTATTTAGTTAACGCTGTCCAAAGGTTGCCTGAGACGTCAAAATCAGCCAAAAAGGGGCGTATCCCACAAATTTGGGCATACGCGCCGTCAATTGTGCCATCAATAGCGACACTCAGCAGTCTATAATTCATTAAAACGTATCTCCTCTAGGTATGTGATGCATATCCACGAGTGCTTTCGAAGCGGCCCAGTATTCTCAAGTTATCGCTATATTCTAGTTCACTGTGACTAGGGCGTCGACGTTAGAACGCGCGGCTTGAGAGCGCTGCGGCAGGAGCGCGCTTGCCATTAAAGCGGACGTCACCAGAGCAGATGACTAGTTGGGGGCACCTCACGAGATTGATTACCTTGTCCGAAAAAGAAGCTTTAATATATGCAAACACTTTAAAGCACACCCAACCAATTGACGATGGGCTGGGTGCAGGAGCCGCGATTGAATGTTACTTCGAATGGTGAAGCTGTGTACATAAGGTAGTGACTTTTTCAACCATAGCCACATTTTCGGAGTTCCAAGTTTGCGAAGCGCTGCTCAACAACGTACGCTGCAACCTCGCTAGCCTCTTTTTCTCTACTAAACAAACTTGTGGTGTAGTGGAAGGTCATCATTGGGGCCACCAACTTGAGCGCGTATATGTTGTATTGGTGCTGACAGTGTTCACAAACACGTTTTAAAAGCGCGTCCCACACTGCTAAAAAAATAAATGCGCCCCGCAAACTCGATAATGAGCGGCCGCATCATCGACGTCAGCCTTGAGCCGGCTCTGCCATTCATAACTTCTTTTTCTGGACAGCATCTCCGTCGCAGTGCACGCCGATATCGCGATCGGCAAGGTGCGGTAGAAGGCGGCCGTGTGCTTCCTGTGTCTTTTTGTTGCGCAAGCGCTTGCTGCAGCCAAATGCACAACCGTCCACCATAGCTCCGCTGCAAACCACGACGTCTCAACAACCAGCATGGTTGACACCGGCGTGCGGTGTCATATCAGAACTTGAATGAATACGCGACGTATATATTTTCTGGTGAAGTAGGCGGCTGTTTTCGGCCACACAGGTTTTCCCACTTCATCCTTCTATTTATTCACGCTTGAAAGGCACTTTCTCAAGAGGGAAACAGCTACTCTCCGCGGCGCCTTTTTATTTTGTATTTGTCGATTTAGTGGTGTTTTCATTTTATCCTAGTAAAATAGCTTTTTTTTTCTAAGAACATATATGTTCTTAAAAAAGTCACGTCTCCCCTCTTTTTCATTCTTTATTCTTTATGCATCATTGACCTGCAGCGCCATCAGGCATTATCGCAGGGGGCGAATAAGCCTGAAAAAAAACATTTCTGAATTCGCGGCACACAAAATCGCACTGGGCAAGGCATTCCACTCCCTAATTGTTTTAACAAAAAAGAATTTGGCCCAATTCCGTTTTGGTGCGGTATTCTCTAATCTTATGAATGTGGTCTTTTTAGATATAATTTGGTGGTAGTAAGTGTAATGAGCTATTAATTCCAGTTTTATTGTTATAGATGTTGTATATTAACTCTCAAGCGCAAATTTCTTCGCCTTAATGCCAATGTAGACCATCCCAGTTCTTTTATCACGTCAGTTACACTGTCAAAACGGCCGTACCGCACCAAAACAAAACGAGCGGACAACATTGAAGTCTTTCTAAAACAACAATGTGATTTTGCTGAGAAGGATCCTGAACGTTGCAGGCGTACTCTAGCATTGGCGGTAAATAAGTCAGATAGGCGAGCCCTTTGATAGCTCTAGTTAATTTCCTTAATTTCGCTTTAAAAATCCAAGCGCTCTGCCGGCCCTCATTACAACGTCGTTAATGTGTGCGTTCCAGGTTCAGCCAGCTGACAGAGTGACGCCAAGATATTTAACTGTTTGCTTTTTTGTTACGGTTTCATTAATCAGTTGGTAACATGTTTCAACTTTTGTTTTGGTTTTGCCGGTAAAACCAACATGCGCACATTTTTTTAACGTTTAACTCCAGCTTCCACTTTTTACACCATTGCTGTATTCGATTCAGAACACCCTGCAGCCGCGTGGAACTACCCTTGTCTGTTATGCATGTATAAACAACGCAATCATCTGCAAAGAATCATACCTGTGAATTCACACCGTCATTAATATCATTACCGAGTATTAGAAAGGACAATGGACCCAAAACAGACCCTTGCGGTACACCATTTGAAGTTTTACCATTTAAAGAACACGCTGAAGACGTGATGACAAATATGCTTTTATCCAATTTAGAATTGTCATGTCAAAATTCAAGCGCTCTAATTTGCATAATAATAGTTCATGTGACACCGTATCGAACGTTTTTTTATAATCTAAGAAAACACAATCAATATGTCTGCCTCAGTCTACCCCCTCATCAAATCGTGATAAAGCTCAGTTACTTTTGAAGTACATAGGTACGCCTTTCGGAACCCATGTTGCAAGTAAAAAAAAATTAGGACAGTTTAAAAGCTTGATGATGTGACAATATAAAACATGTTCCACTAATTTACAACATATACATGTCAGTGAAATCGGTCTATAATTTGTAACTTTTTTGGGCCCTTTTGTGCACAGGCACCACGTGTGCCTCTTTTCCAGTCGTCTGGCAATGAACCATCATTCAACGATTTGTTATATATTACAAAGAGGTATGTGAGCGATCGCATCTTCAACACCGTTTTAAAATTTTCACAAATACCCCATCTGGGCCTACTGCCTTAGCTTCCTTCATATGTTTTAGAGGTTGCAACACACCTTCTCTAGCAAGTTCAACTGGTGGCATTGCACTGAACATGCCGTAAATGTATTGTAACCGACAGAACCGTGGACCTGTCGAATTCTTTGACTCTGGCGCATATATACTGTATGTCGAATATCCGGCAGGTCCATGGTTCTGTAGGCTGCAATAAATTAACAAAGAAGGGAAACACGTTCTTTATTTCTTCCAGTGTCATGAGTGCACGGAGACAGATCACTTCCTGCTCAAAGGACGGCACCGCCTTGAAGCAAAAAGGACGAACATATATACGCCCTTGATCGGACGCGGTTCATCACTGCACCTGGTGATCACAGCTTTAAAAATGTGTCGTCAGTGTTCCTGTTTATTGACCACATTAACCGAGGTCATCATTTACTGAAAAAAAGAATAGAAGGAGTATGCAGTAGCGTTTCTTCCTGGTGGTATATGTATGAGTTCATAAATTTAAGTAAAAATTAAAACGCTGCTAGCCTCCCGGTGCTAAAAAGAAAATATTTCCTAGATGTAGAATTCCGCAACTGTACCGAAGTAGTGACGGCGTTCGATGAAAAAGGCTTCGATGAAATAACGTTCGATGAAACCGAGCGTTTGATGCAAACGGCAGTCTCGATAAAACGGTT
>JAZHYW010015155.1:0-28990 GCA_037355805.1 Ixodes ricinus
TCGGCTGTAGAGATGGAAGCGTCAGCGGCGGCGAGATTGGGGTTGCGCCGGTAGGTTTTACTGCGCTGTTGGCGCTGATGTCACCGACGTATTTTCTGAATCGGTGCCCCTGATCGCCGCGATTGCCAAGTTGGACACATCGCAGCTGGGCGAAATTCAATGAGATTATGGCAGCTGGCGACATAGCGACAGCGGGACCAGTCCCGATACGCCGGTATGCCTGTTGGGGCGTGCGGCGAGTCGTCTCCGTCGAAGACTCCAGAAGTCGGCCCAACTGTCATTGTTGGTAAAAGGCGGCCCGTGTCAGTCGTTTGCAAAGCGACGTAGATAGAAGGAAATTGCCGCGGCGTTTTTTCGCTGCCCTCGGAGATGCAAGAGGCGAGCCACGTTAAAAAAGATGCGCCTGTACTACTGACGGTGTTCAGCAACTGAGCCACGTAAATACCTGTTCAAGCACCTGGAGTGTTCGCGTTGCGCTTGATGGAAGTGCTTAGTGCTTTACGCTGTTGGTAAGCGCTTCAGGGACCGATATTTGCGATTGCAACTCGATGCCGACTTGGACACTCCGCAAAGGAAGGTTGGACCGGCTTTGTCACGTAGCTCCCACGGGCTGTTTCTAACTCGACAGTGACATGCAGTCGTGCCAGAATAAAAATGGCAAACTAATAACAAAGTGTACATACCGTGTTACGAGGGTAATCCGCACACGGCGTTTATTCGAGGCTCTATATCACACACAAAACAAGAAAGAGGAGTCGACGTAAGTCCCTTGTCGACGACGGTGTTTCGTCCGCACTGCCTTCGGAAAACAAGGAAATGACAAAGTGGAAGAGATCTGACCCCACCTCTTAATCCAAGGTTGAGGGTCAGCGATCAAACCTGTACGGGAAGGGTCCCTGCGAGGGTCGCGCGCCATGCCCCGTTCAGCACGCCAGCCGGTGGTGGTCGCTGTGCTCGGTCAAGTACCGTCGAGGCAACGCTGCATGGAATGGCTGCCACTGGGCCTATCTGCCAAAGTTGCCGTTGGCAGCTTGTCTCGGGTGTTTGTGGATCCAGCGCTCTTAGGTGGACGTCGTGGTCTGTTTCGGGTACTTTCTGCTGCTGCTTGAAGTCGGGACGCGCGAGAAGAACACATAAAGAAAATAAACGTTCGTTGGTCGTTTTGCGTGACCGGGAGCAACGCTGCTTTGAGTCGTGCCGAGTTTGATCGTGCGTAGGGCCAGCTGCGGGGCTGGCGGAGCTGAGCTCTCAGCTTCGTTTACCGCACGATAGATGGCGCTTGGCTCTCAGCATTATCAAATTTGGCAATTTTCGCCACACAACTCTAATTAGGCTACAAATATGGATCTGAATATTATTTAACAAAACATTTAGGAAACATTTGCCGGCTATTTATTGTTTATGATCGCGATGCTGGTGAGGTAGGCGCTTACCCAATAAGCGACGTGGATTCGGCTGACGTGCTGCAGTTCCGCGGATGCATAGCAGTGAATAGGCGAAAGCTTTCGAAGGAAAGAAGGCGCAAAAGAGTCGAGTTTTCTTTTAAAAGTTCTATAGCAAGGAACTTTTTTGGCTCCCTATTTTTGTGTTTTTGTGTTTCTTTTCACACCTTTACGACGCCCGGTGGATGAAATTCGATTTCAGAATCATTTCATGGTCCCTAAAAACATTGCAGCCGCACTCGCCTTGCCGGATTCCATGCAAGCTACATTATGTCCTCGGGCAGTATTCGACGCTTTCTGTCGCTATTCGTGCACCCTATCACCCAGCAATGGTGTCCCGATGACCGGGGAACTGTCGCCATCCAATACCACGGCTCTAATTAAGTTTGCGAGTTTAAAACAGAAAAGAAAGCGCGAACGAAGTTGGGGCACAGCAGACACCCAACACCGGCCAAGCCTCTCATCCGGGACTTTCCCACTTTCTACACAATCAGAAAGGAGGAAAGCGCCGGTAGCCCTTTCCCTTTTCTCTCTCGCTCTCAAAATGGCGCTACCCACGATAAAACGGTCTATACACCTTTTCTATGTGGGCGCCGCCATCTTCAATTCTGGAACTTCCGGTATGCGTGAAAACATCGCTTTCCTCTCGCCTCGCCAGTAGAACATGTTAACATTTTAATTGCAACCGTCATTCCTTCTTGTTATGCCCTTTCTATATTTTTTTATCTTGTTCCGGGTTGAAATTTCTTGCTTTTTGTTCGGAACGCATACCGGATATGGGGACAACGTGGCTGGGTACGAGGCTAAACGAAAAAGGTGTATACACTAAAGGAATTTCCACGACTCACGTGTTGAACGCAAGATTATAGACATCACCCACTGCAGCGATTAAAGAAGTAAACTATGCTTCGTTTCAGCTTCCGTCCGAGCGCAGCCAAAGCTACGTGTGGCCGCACGCGATCTCGCCTGCACTTTTGTATCACTCCGCTGCACCGCTGGTCGTCCGCGCCGCCCGCGCTCGCCAAGTATTTCGTCTGCTACGGGTGTATCAACGGTATCGTCTGCTACAGGTTTAAAAGTGCCCTTTCACGTTCTGAAATTTAGTCCCAGGGGATGTCAGTACGTAGGCTGGCCGCTGGCGTCTGTGTCCGAGCTTTCCACCTGTTCGGCATTTCGGCATAGGTTCGAGATGTTTGTTTGTTTCTTTATTTAACTCTGGAGAGTTGGGTCACTGTGAATCAGGCGTTACGCCCATACCGAAAGGTTTACAGTGCCTCTTAAGCAAAGAGGGGAAGGAAATTAAATATACAAAACAAGGGGGGGGGGGAGTCACCGGCTGCATAAATGCCCGATGACCCGGCCGTTGATGTTTCCTTGTATTGTCTGGATATACCAGGACTCGAGGTGCAGTCCTTTCCACCAGCTTCTCGGCGTTCAATGTGATCGGCAGGTAAAGGGTTGCCCTGATTTCGTCACGTATCAGTGAATTGTAGTCGCCCGGACGCTTTTCTTGTTTACAACGCATGCATTCGCGGTACGACGCGGCTGGAGTCTCCTGCCGAATTTGAAAGTAGGCATTTATCACGACCTCTCCCGCCTGACGCCCAAACGTGCCTTTGCGAAAGGACGTTTTGAAGCGGCTCGGTTGACTCGGTGAGGAAAGCAGCGAAGCACATGATTCGGCAATTACGGAAACAAAATCACAAAAAAAAAACAAGCGCTGCAGCCGTGTTGCCAGCGGATGTACGTGTTTTCACCAAACCACAGGCATTTACATATAAAAATAAAAACATAAACTTCAGATATTTAATTCCTTTAGTTGCAAATCATTCTCAACAGTACATATCTGGAATATTGTGCAATGTTCCCGTACAAAACAGTTATTTAAAAAACAAATTATTTTTGCGGACTACTTTGTGGTGCGTAGGGACGCTCTTCTCGAAGTTGCGAACCGTCCCTCAGCCTTCGGCTGCGCTCGGACGGAAGCTGAAACGAAGTATAGGTACGCTTTGAAACCAAAGAATTATGAGCATTCCAAAGTGGCTTCGACGGTGCATATGCTGCCGCTTTTCGCTCCCGATTCTTTTTTTTTTTTACATTTTGGTTGGCGTATTACTGAAACTAAAGGAGTACAGGCGAGTAACCCCAAAAACAAAGAAAAAAACGGGACGAAAAAAAAAAGAAAGCTAAGCTGTTTGTCATTTTGTCGTCCGGTTTGTAGGGTTGTAGGGTTTGCAAAGTCAGAGTATTGCTATTTTGAAATTTTGTTTCGCTGCCCTGGTAGTGGCGTGGAGTCCTTGAGACTCAAAGAGTAGGGGAACTTTAGTCAAGCCGCCTGCCTTTTCCGAGGCGAGGCCAGCGTCCTTCGAGGTCAGGATTTCGCGGCTTATGTGACGTCAGGAGCGGAGTCATTCGCACCTGCGAGCCTGAAGAAAGGCTTTGGTTGCTAATAACACTGTCGAGTTCGGCGAGAGCTCTTCGGAAAGCCGGAGCCGGACTTGTAGTTCTCACGCTCACGCAGTCCACGGACAGTGTTGCCTTCTTCGTTTTGCTTTGGAGTGTTGTGGGTCCGGCCCCTCGCCGTAGAGGGTTGTCGAACAGAAAGAGAAGCACACACAAAACAGAAAAAAAAAAAAACTGGCAATGGAAAAGGGAAAGAGGAAAATCATGCAATTTCGGGGGTGTTTCGACCCTTGAACACGCACTGGCTACGCCACTGTCTGCTTTACCACCGCGGCTAGCGCGCTCCGACGAGCTGCCACTTTGCGCATGCGCGTCTTCGTGGCAACCGCGTCGTCTTTACACGTACCGTATGTCGGCTTCCCAGTTGGTACCTTTTCGTTCTCGTGGTTTGGACACGCTTCAAAACAACGATTCGGGGCAGTGGTTAGCAGTTCGAAAACAAACAAATGTTGGGGATAACGAGTGCAGACCAGCATTTATTTTCTCCAAAATCTCACACAAATGTGACAAAACACAAATCACACTATCGCGTTTGTCGAAGCTAGCTGCTTGGCAGATTTGCCGGAGTCGTGCCAGGCGACTCTGGTGATTCCGCCGGAATGCTTCGATGAAATCGATATTCCACAGCGACCTCATTCTGACAGGAGGCCAGTCTGTTATCATCATAGTAGGCTTTCACCACGCCGATTCAAGAAACTGACATCGAAGAGAGCGGACGAAGCCTAATTACGCAATGTACGCGTTTGAAATTGTAGCGCACTTCACAGAAACTTTACGAACAATGCAAAATTCAGTCCCACTTTCATCGCGTACCGCTACTATCGTTTACCTAGCCGAGACACTCCAGATAAAAATTTCTGGCCGGCAAATGGTTCAAATGTTTCACTGGGTCCACCGTTCTCGTACATTCGATGACGCTTGTTTCGATCGGAACGGCGGCCAATGCGAACGACTAGCACATAATAAAATATAGCACACACATTAGGTCATACTTAATTCTAATAAACTCTACCTTTGGCGCGTCATGGAGCTTCCCGCTTTTGCCGGCACCTCACCAACCACCACCGGCTGTTAGGCCTATGGGCCCGAGCTCGTTAGAGATAGGCCTAACGGCGGTAGCACATCCTCGGAGCAGTCCACGTCCACGCGCACAATCGCCCAGTCGAGCGCACGAACGTTAAATATGCACACCAGCACGGGAAAACGTGGACAGCAGACGACACACGGCAAGAACGGCAGGTTCAGATCGCAGAAATGAGCACCTCGAGCACCACACTGGCCCCAGCTGCCCCGAATTCACGAATGGGGCGCTCGCGCGTGGGCTTCTGGGTAGTCACCGCCATCGGGCAGCGCTCTCCGCGCTCGTCGACAACGCGAATAGAGCATTCTTGGCGGCGTCATGCAGTGTTCGCGCTCGTCACTACGAGTGCACAAAAATTGAGAAAGCTGCCACGCGCCACCGACCTGTACGCACCCGAACTCGAGTAAACCAAGAAAACACAACCTACGTATCCATCCGTGGATCGCGCCGTGTTTATTTACTTTTTTCCTGCTGTGGCTTGGAATCGGGCAGAAATCTGGCCCCGCCAGGTACGGACGCAGGTATTTCCAGAGAGGAGGAAGGGGGGGGGGGGTCAGCGTATCAGATGTTTTTTTAGAACACCCCTCACCCCCCCCCCCCTTTTCTTTTGTTTCCCAGCCCTAAATTTTTACGCATGCACAAATCAAGAGGGGATCAGAACATCCGGACAGACCCCCCCCCCCCCACGCACACACACACCCCTTAATCCGCCACTGGGCCCCGCCAACGGCTCGCTTATCCTTTTGAGATTACGTGAAAGCTTTTTCGAGAGGTCGTTGGCTGTGTTTTTCGTGAAAACCCAGGGAGATGCAGACGAGCGTTTTTCGGCCCTGTTCAGACGTCGAATCCATTTCACGAAACTCGTTTCGCGAGTCAAGATGCGCCAGAAAAATGCATCGTGTGAAAGGGCCTTAAAACAACACACAATGGTTGCACTACACTTGCGTCTGCCCGAAAAGAACTGGATTGTCTTCTGCTTCCCCATAGTACCCTCAACCTTTAGGTATTCGCAGATTGAGCGAAAAGTTCGTATTTTGTGATTGGTTTTTCACTGATGTAATATTTGGTGTTCGCCGGCGTCGGAATTTCTGACAAAAACCATCCCCAAAACGCTTTGGACCCATTATAACGTCCTCTCCCACGACGGGAAACCCGTTGGTGCAAGAGCCGGGACTGGGCGGGACGGGGAAACGTCGGCTGCGTCAATGGCGGCCGATCTCCCGCAGACGGGTGGACGGATGGGAGTATTTTCAACTCCAATTTCGTCTTGCGGCGTGTTGACGCACAAGAACTCCAGTTTAAAATGGGAGTCAAATCAGGTGATGTCGCTTTTATACCCCGTCCCTTAGCAACCAGAGTAAAGTGGTGGTTTCTAGTTTCTATACTCCCATGTGCGGGAGTGAATGCTTTAGGCTTGGGAGTTTAATCGGCATCCGATTCTTTAAAACTCCCATCCGGGCTACTTCTCGTTTACAGTGTGGGATGACTGGATAAAAAGGTGTTTTTTGTCAACGTCTTAATCGAACTTTATTCTGATGGTCCAGACGGGAAGTGTAATAGTTAGGCATTGTAAAGAAATGGTCTCGCAGCGACTGATGATGATACACTTTATGAGACAGACAAAGTCGGAAAAACTTTCTACGCAATGACAAAGAGGGTAAAAACAAACTGGACTTCATTGATGATCCGCTGGCTGTTCGATTATAATTAGTAAAAATGAAACGAATGGCGTTATTTTGAGCTAGTTCGAGAGCTTTATGTAGGAAGGCGTGGCTATATATGATCCCAAATAAAGGCTGCGTATTCCAATTTTGACTGTACAAGAGTGTTATAAAGAAGAAGTTTTAAGTTAACTGGGGCCGTTCTGAAGTTTCGTCGTAGGTATCCTAACGTACGGTTAGCGTTGGCGATTATTATATCGATATGAGGTTTCCAGGTTAAAGTCGATGATATAGTAACACCCAGATAACGGTACGAGTTTCCAGATTCAAGTTGAATGTCGGTTAGTGTATATGCTGAAGGGCGCGCACCTTGCCGTGAAACCCGCATTAGTTTGCATTTGTTAGGGTTTAGTTCCATACGCCATTTTTTGCACCAAAGAGTAATATTATTTAAATCAGATTGCAAAAGGCGTTCATCATCATCATCATGAGCTTCCCGATAAATTACACAGTCATCTGCGTATAAATGCATGGAGGAAGAAACACAACTTGGTAAATCATTAATGAATATTAGAAAAAGAAGCGGGCCTAAAACCGAACCTTGGGGCAGGTTCGATACCACATCAGTCACGGATGAATTATGGCCATTTAGAGTTACATATTGTGAGCGGTTGGTAAGAAAGCATTCCAGCCAGGTTAACAAATTAGGATCTAGGTCTAATGAAGAAAGTTTAAGCATTAGTAACTTATTATTAACCTTGTCAAATGCTTTAGAAAAGTCAAGAAAAATACAGTCAGCCTGATGGTTTTTGTCCAGTATAGCATGCAAGAATGGGTGAAATGAAGCAGCTGCGTTTCACAAGAAAATGAGCGACGGAAACCATTTGATCAGGGGCGAAAAATGAATTTGATTCTAAGTAATTAAAAATATGAGAGTATAGTATGTGCTCCATTATTTTACAGGGAATACTTGTTAGTGAATTGGGTCGATAATTTAATTGAGAATGCTTGTTACCGGACTTATGAAGTGTAATCACCTTCGCAGTTTTCCATTCTATTGGGAGCGTTCCACACTCAAAAGATTGCAAACAAAGTTTGGCCAAAAAAAAAAAAAAAAGAAGGACGGGTACATTTTAGTTTGTTTTAGAAATTTTGAGGTAATATTATCACTTCCACATGACGATAATACTTTCAAAAATCAATCAACTTTACAATTCCAGTAGGTTCCATGGCAATGGGAAACATCGGGCTAAACTCACAACGTGGAACGTCATAAAATACATTCCTATTACAAAAAAATATATATATATATATTAAAAAAAACATTATTAAACACTGATGGATATTCTGCCGGAGGGATTAACGCCCCAGACTCATCGCTAAGAAAAATTAAGCCGTCTTCATTCATATTAACAGTCTTCCAGAACTTTTTGGGGTCATTTAACAATAGACTCGGTAAAGTGTTCTTTAAAATAAAATTCTTTGAAGTTAGATACAGCTTGGGAATATTCGACCTCAGCCGAAAAGTATGCTTCCCACCGATCAATCGTGTTATGTAATTTAGCTAAACGAAAAAGTCACCGTACCAACAGGGCATGGCATCTAGCGACCGTCTGACCTGATCGCTGAGGCATTACATGGAAGTAAACGTCCTCGATCAAAGCCAGATTTATGGCACGGAGATTTAAACAAAAAGACGAACGGTTAGCCCAAAATAGCGCCCTGTGTCTCCTCTGCGGAGCTATAATCTGACCGTTGGGCTACGACTGGTGCTCCGGAAGTCATTGCGGGCATCACGCATTGCGGAGCGCAAGTTCGTCTGATTCTTGCACAGGGGTTGCAATGATGTCAGAATGACAAACTCTTATTGGCTGCCTGAAAAAACAAAAATGGTGGGCATACCTAAGGGCATTAAGCTGGCATCTAGCATTGAGCTCTGCCCACTATCCTTTCAATCAAAGTGAATCGGAGCTCGGCGTCGTTCTGACGAAACCGCAACTCCTGCGCTAGAAGCAGACGACTTGCTCTCCGCATAGTGAGTACATACCGCTGAGGGTAAAGCCGCAGTGACACTGCCCATTCATCGTACAAAAGACACGGGTTCGCTGCAGACGTGATGAGAGAGTTATCTGCTGACCAACTTGGTTGTGAGGAAGGAAATTCATTTCATCGAGGAGATCCTTCAGACGCGTAAGCGCCATACGTCCCATGGTCTTTCTAACACAACAGGTAAAGGAGATGGGTCTGAGATTTGCAAGTTTAGCTGATCATGCCAGGTTTCGGAATAAGGGAGATAATGGAAAAAGTCCGTTCAGTTGGGAGGGTACCAACATCCCATTGGGAGTTAATTTAGGAAAGGAGAAATTCTTTGTCAATGTTGGGGGGATTTTTGAGATAGAGTGGGTGGTCTGATCCGCGCCTGGGCTTGTCCCGGCTTTACTCTGGGCCAGTTCGAGGTCCAGTTCTGGAGTGTAAAGGGTAGATGTAGATCTGAATTGGGGGGGAGGGGAGGGGGGCTGAGTTCTCGAGATAAAGGGAAGTGGGAGCGGGGAAGGTATGTACAGTTTGGTGGCGTGATCTAATAGGAAGTCGGAACCATACAGAGAGGTAAGTTTTTGAAAGGTGGGAGGTGGGACAGGTTGGGAGCCAAGAAGTGGACGGAGTAGGTACTAATTGGCAATTTGGTGTGCAGGGTGCTATTAACTGAGTCGCATATGCGATTCCAGTTCGTAGTGGCGAGTGTGGTGCAACGGGCGAGAATATCAGTGTCTATACTATCTAGTGCCTGTCAGAGTTGTGAATTTCGTGGTTGGGTGAGAATGCGGGTGAGTAGGCGTTTGCGGCACTTGAATAGCTTCATAAGGTGGGGGTCGGGTTGATCCGCCGGGAGATCCGGATGCATGTTAATGGTAGCTTGGGATCGCGCTTGTCGGAGCAAGCTTGTCCAGGAGGCGTAATCAACGCACGACTTTGCGTTCCAAATCCGGCGAAGACGGTCCCAGTTTGGTTGTGTGATGATACGCTTTCGGGGCTCATCTGTAAGTGAAAGTGTGATCTGGATAAGGTGATGGTCGGAAAGTAGGGTGTCAGGCAAGACTTGCCAATTGTCGGAGGGATGAGGACCAATGTGGAACTTGAGGTATGGTGTGGTGTGTCGTTCCGTGGGGTGTCCATTTCGCGTAGGCGAGTCCGGTGTATCGGTAAGGGAGTATGCCTGTTTCATGGCGAGTGTGTGCAGAAGCCGTCTTGGACGGAGTGCGGCGGTGTATCCCCACA
This sequence comes from Ixodes ricinus, assembly GCA_037355805.1. NCBI lineage: Eukaryota > Metazoa > Arthropoda > Arachnida > Ixodida > Ixodidae > Ixodes > Ixodes ricinus. Next base: position 9,924 of record JAZHYW010015155.1, read on the forward strand.
GAGTATGCGGCGCATTGAAGTCCTTGCCAACAATGATATTACGTTGGGATGGGAGTGTGCGGAGCTACGTAGAGAGGGGAGAAAAAAAGATGATTTAGGCGGGTTATAGATATTAACAAAAGTGAGAGGTAAAGAGGGGTGGGGGCTCTAGATAGTAGGATAAGGCAATTACGTAAGGGAGGAGAGTGTCTGGAACGGCTTCAGTGACACATTGAATGTGCCCGTGAACGTAGATGGAGGAGGGCGGCGAACAGTGTCGGCATGTAGAACGCAGTATCCCCGTATATTTTTGGCATGCTTTGTTTCTAGGAGATGATGAAAGTATGGGAGTGTGTGTTGTGTTAGGAGCCATTGATAAAACGGGGTATGATTTGTGGAGAGGCTACGACAGTTCCATTTTATCAGTGTGATTGCCATGGTAATAATTAGGAATGAGGGTTAGGAGAGATGAGGAGGGCAGGCGGCCGAAGTTTTGGAGATTTGCCGTCTAAGGCTGCGGGGGCTTCGTGGCTGCGCTTGATGGATTGGGTTTGCTCGTCCATGGGGTTAGGGATGTCGGTGAGATTCTTGGTGAATGTGTGTGTAAGGCTGTTAAGTGATCATGTGAGCATGGTTATCAGTCTCTTGAGATGGGCCATCTGTTCGTCCTGGGAGTCGGAGCGCTTTTGTAGTGCTTGTTGGGCTTCAACAACTGTGGTGAGTGTGTCGACGCGCTTGACCAGCTCTGCCACAGCACTGTCAAGTCGATCCCTTGACCAGCTCTGCCACAGCACTGTCAAGTCGATCAAGACGTTGATAGAGGGCGGGAGGAGATAGGGCGGGCGTGGCGGGCCTTGGCTGGCTCACCTGCGTCATGCCGATAGCTAGCTGCAGAAAAGCTGGGACAGTGGAGGCTGATGATGTTGTAGTCGATGTTTTGGTGGCATCCTGCGGTCCCGCAGGTTGTTGGTGAGCCGGGGTTCGCTGATCGCCCCAAGTGGCTTTGGCGGCCAGTTTGAAGGAGGTTGGGACTTGGTGGGGTGGCGGCCCGGTTGGTGGTATCAGACGGGTTAGGAGCGTTTGCCCACAGCAGGTGTGGGCACATCGCGTGCGCAGAAACCAGGGCCGGCTTGCTAGAACAGCGTCTCAGCTGAGACTGGGTGAAAGAAAACACTGCGAAGGCTGGGGCGCGCGAGCGTCTTGAGACGCAGCTTGAGTCCCGCTCAGCTCGTGCGCTGGCTTTGGCAGTGCTTTCTTTCACCCAGTCTCAGCTGAGACGCTGGTTCTAGCAAGCCGGCCCAGGTTCTCGTGAGCCAACGCGGAAGCGTCTGCGCTGTGCCGATAGCAGCACCGCCGCAGCGGTGTGACGTCAAAGCCACTCAGTGGTGTACATAGGTCTTCGTGATGAAATACGCGTATACCAAAACAGAACGGAAAATGAGACGCATGACGCATGGTTAGTCCCCCGTGAGGACACTACCTCAGTAATGGATTACTAGACGCCCCTTCGCTAGACGCTTCCTTTTTGTCTAGAGACTCTTAGTCTTTAGAAGTTCCACGAGGAAGGTCGTTCACTTCACGTGGAAACGAAAAAAAACGGTGAAAATTAAATTGCAGCTCTGCTAAATCATCTGTTGAATCTGCTTAGAAAGGGCACCAACACTGCTCCTCGTCATAATCGGGTCAAGGGTTTTAAAGACATCAAAGATCGTTAGCCTTGTCAACACAATAGCGCCTCGCACTTCGGAGCTAATGCTCGTTTAAGACAACATAAAGAGGAAGTCGCCATCAAAAAGACCGTTCTGGCAGTAGGGAGTTTTCGTGGACAGTTTTCCCCCTCCGTTACGCACACTAGAACGGAAACGCCCCTCTGCGCATGCGCGTCTCTAGCCTTTTCTGCAAAGTTCCGGTTCTTGAAGCGGCCGTCGCAGAGAGAGTCGGGACGACGGAAACAATCTACGAAAACTTGTGGGAGCCGTACCGACGATGGACCACATGGAGTGCAAGTACGAGTTCCTATATGGCCGACCTTCCACACCATCTGGGCGAATTCGCTCCGAAACTTCCTACTTATCTTTAATTAGGCCAAGTGACAACTGGAGACCTCGGAAGAAGGAGAAGTGGAACAACGACCCGCCCTCGTTTTCAAACTGTAAAAAGAAAACAAAAATGCCGGTTCATAGCCGTGTTCTGCAAAAAATACTGCGGCGACAACCGAGATGCTTCACACTGTTGCTCACAGTTACACTGCCGCGTTTAAATTTAGCGAACTTACATCCCGTTCAATTCAGCGGACGGTGTTCATATGACACTGACGTCAGGTGGCGCCACGACGTCACGTGACACTAAATTTAAAAAAATAACCCGCTAAATTTAGCGGAAAAGTGGGAAAAGTGTGACTGGACTCGGATCCAGTCACACACGATTCTTGTCCAAGCAATGGCGATAGCCAATGTTGCTCGATTTGGTTCTGGAAAGGGCCTATTCAGCGGAGAAATTTTCCCGCTAAATTTAGCGAAGCCACGACGTCTCCGCGACGCTTTTAGCGCGAACACATCATCGGTGCATTTTTCACATTTTATTTAGACGTGTCATTTACAAGCATAAAAAGTTGACCCTTAAGTTAGGGCTCCAAACAAGCACTTTTCACCAGAATAGTAGTTTTTAATAACAGATTGATGCTAAAAAAAATGGAAAACGTTTACAAATTTTTGAATTGCGAAATTAGAGCGCAGCTCTTGAGGAAGAGGGAATAGTGTGACCCTCCTTCTCCTCCGTACCCTCTCCTCTCCCCTCCTCCCCTTTCCCCTAATACAGTTTCCCCGCTAAATTTAGTGGGGAAAATGACGTCACATGACTTGGTGTCACCTCACCTATGAACAAATTCTGTTTCTCCGCCAGACTTAGCGGAAAAATTAACGTCACGTGACCTCACCGCCAATTCAATTTCCCGCTATATTTAGCGGGGAATTGAATTGGTGTTGAGATCACATGACGTCGATTTTCCCGGTAAATTTAGCGCGGTTACGCCGACGCCAACGCCGCGAAACACGGAAACGGGCGCCCAAGAGCTTCTCTCCAAAACAACCGGCGATTGCTGGTCGCGCCAACAGTGTCGCGCCTTGTACATACACGAAACACTAGAAGAATTCTTAACGGGATGAATATGGAAAGCGTCCTTGGCGAGAGGCCTCGTCCGTGGATAACGAATCACTGCGCTTCACCGCCCGTGTTGGCGTAATGTAGCGTACGACCGCCAAGCGACGTTTCTTATTTGCATGTCGTTTGGGCGAAGCAGGAGCACGATGGTCGGGCGTTGACCACCGCAGGGTGCTGGGGGACTCGGCTACGGTGCTACGCGGGAGCTGGGGCTCCGAGGGGCGCCGAAAGCAGCTTCGGTTTCGGGTCGGATCGATGGGGCAGTGGCTTGAGCTCCGCCCGGGGTTTCGGGAAACGGAGCGTGCGCGGCCTGACTAACAAGTGTTTTTCGGGTATGGAGGATATTTTCGAACTTCATCAACTTTCGCAACACTCCCTTCACTCAACGTTTCGTTTTGTATACTCTCGACTGGATTTAAATATCTTATGTTTCAGGTTTGGCAAAAAAAGATTAGTTTAGGTGTTACGTTTATTTTAATTTGTTTTATTACTTTTTTTCTTTTCACTTAAATTTCTTTTTTAAATTTTAAATGTTCGGTTTAGGCATTAACTGGGAAATAAACTTCCACGGAAAGCAGGAAAGCAACGAATATTGTGTTTCGAGGGCGAAAAATTGCGCACGCGTCATTCTCTTGTTTGTTCATAAAGTAATTGAGATATATCGCAGAGCAGTTGACTGAGTCGAAAATTTCTCTACAACTTCACTGCTACGTAAGATGAACTGTAATCACAGCTACAATTTAAATTAAGTCCCAGCAAACAAGTATTGATAAAAACAAATCTAAGAGGGAAAGCAGTTGGGGGAAGAAGCGTGGGGTGAAGGCGCCATTAAAACAAGATAACTTTTTCATTCCTCGCGATGGTGGGTTTATGGGCTATGATCACCAGCATAGACTGTGCCTCGTCGATCAGAGGTGCTGACGTAAACATGCAACGATCCACAAATAGCCTCACCTTGCCGATCTTCCCTGGACTAACGTTCAATCGATCAGTGAGACAAAATTAACTCGCATTCGTAAGAGGAAACGGGCCTACCGCCGCCCGACATATTTCGAGAGCGCAAATATAATAGCTCGGAAACTATGAATAGCAAGACACCGTTAATGGGTCGGTCTTTAATGATCACTACTGCGTGGTGCCCAGGCTACAGCGGTTGTATTGCACTGGCCAAATTGCTCATCTACAGCTGACACACCATGGACACCCATTGGGGACGGCTAACTTTCTGCTGTATACGCACGACACAATTAGTTATACCATGCGTCCCTCGTCGATTTTCGGTGTTTTCGTGGTCACGTGATTCATCGTTACATATGCTCCATTTGAAAAAAAGAAAAAAATAAGTCCGATTGCAGGTAAAGCAACGATTTGATGGAACCAATCAAGCAGCTCAAAACTGCATCTTCACGGCGCTTGTCGTCTTTGAGCGCTTGGTATCGCCGCTGAAACCAATCACAAACACAAAAACACAAAAAAACACACACACAGCATTACAGCATCTTCGCTGTCCATGATTGGTTAAGTCGGAGAGAGTAAACGCACAAAGATAGATGATGAGCGCAGCGCCGTGACGATGCACTTTTCGGCACTTCTTCGTTGGCTTCATCGGATTGCAGCTTCTGCGGTCTTACTAGATAAGGAAACGAAGTATAGTAACGAATAAGATTAAAAACTCACACCCAAGCCATTTTTTTCTTTCTTATCAGTGGAAGCTTATCAGTACATCAAAGTCGGCAAGCTAAAGAAAGGCCGTTTTATATCAGATAGCGCAAACTGTCGTCGGGCGATTGGTTAGATAGAGCAGTCTCCAAAGCGAAAGCGGGGCTCGAGTGCCCCCGATTCCGGCATCCCAGACAACGCGACGGAGCTCTCGAGTCACGTGACCAGCGCGAGGGCAAGGAGGACCACGCGGAGAGAAATGGAGGGAGCACGACTTCGCCAGAGAGAGAGGAGACGGAGAGAGAGGGGCTCCCTGCGCGAACGAAACCAAAACGGAGTAAATAAGCCAGCGGAGTTGGTCGACACGTGTGATTGCTTCCCCTGCGTGCTTCCAACCCACCGTTTTAGACGCAAATTCATCCACCGAATCTTTAAAAAAAGCTAAATCAAAGCAACACTGCTCTCGTGCTCGAAAAAAAAAAAATCCAGTGAAGTGCGCGATTTTTATCACTGCCGACTCGCTCCTGAACTGGGATACACACAGCAGCTGCAGCAGCAGTAGTGGAGATCAGCGGAGTTGCCAAGGCTCCAACAGGCTCTCTACGAAAGGATCCTCCGAGGAATAAATCCGAGAAGAAACACCCCCGCAGTCTTCCGGAATGACGGATACTCCACGACCACTCACCGCGACCACGGCGGAACGAGGTACGTAAAAGCTCGCGTGACCAAATTTCTCCACCTACGACGAGTGCGCGTCCCTTCGCGTCGCCGTCTGCGCGAGCTGGCGCGCGGCCCTCTGATTAAGCGCGCCAAATGGCGGATCCTTTTTTTATTTATTTCTGCGCGTGGGTAGGGCTTTGCGAAGGTCGCCGCCGAGCGAGGGGACTCCTGCCGCTCGACACGACTATTTACGAGAGTCGCGTCCCACTTCGTACCCGGTGGAGTGCTCAGCGCGGCTCAGCTCGGGCGGGTAGCTCGGGTCGCGGGCTGCTTTTAGCGGCGGTGTTGAAAGGAAAAAGAGCCCTCGTCCCGGAGTGTGTAGCGTGGAGAAGCGAGGCGTGCGGGAGCTCGCGCGTTCCCGCCGGAGCGTCGCTCAAACTGCCCGCCATTGGAGGCTGCGGTGCATTGACATTGCTCGGGAGAGGGCGGGGGAGGATGGGAGACGGGGCACTGCGCTTCTGGTCATCGGAGTGGCGCTAGCGGAGAGCTCGTGTGCGGTGCACTTGCGCGTGGATGCTGTGGGAGCAACGGGTGGCTACGATGGGATGGAGACGAAAATGTGGCTCGCATTTGGGTGTGCCTTTGCGATCAATGAGGAAGTGGCTGGTATTTTCTAGCAGCTAATACGCAATTCCTTCCGCAGGAAAAAAAATATATATAAATAGAACTGCCGACGTAGATTCAAAGCTATAACTTGTTTATGGGTACGGGCAGGTCCTAATCAATTTTGTTCATAAAACAACGCGGGTTGACGGCATTCGCTAATGGCTTTATTTATTATTTATTTATTTAATAAATACTGTTACAAAGTAAACAAAAGTGTGTATGAAGGGCATCATATGTTCCTTTCGGCAGGTAAGGAACCGACCAATAAACCGTTTGAATGGAAGTAAAAGCCTCAGCACTTACAGACCAGCAGTCATTTCGTAGCAACAGTTCTTTGTTTGCACTTACGAACGGACATTCATTGATCGCCACGTGATTTATCCGACTCTTCACGTTCGATCTGTTGCTATAGTACACGCGGCAAAGGTACAACAGCGCAGATCGGTAACATCAAACTGCCGTTAGTTTATCTGCTCTCGCGCGACAACGGACCTGACACAATAACACGGTAATGTATACTCATCAAGCCGCTTTTCTTCTTTATTACGGCGTATTCGTTACGCATGACTCGATGAATCGTTAACAAATACGCTCGGTATGTTGTTTGTTACCATCTTGTATACATCGACAAAAGTCCAGTCCTCCAGTTCCGTACGTCGGATGAGGCATCTCTCTTAGTGGAGCTCCATGATTGCACCGTAGGATTGGCTCTTGGGTGTTCCTGCTGGCCAATGCCGCGATATCATTGACTTCGAAGCAATAATGAGATACCCGGGACTGGTCACGCTTTCCTTACGCTGTCGGAGACAATGGAAAAATACAAACCATTCGTACCTAAGGCTAAATCTTAGGGAGCGAAGCGAGAGGTCAGAGTATTAAGGCCACGATGGCCATTCCATTGCTTTTGAACGTAAAGCTGCTCTACATGCCATTATCGCCCTTATCAGTGGCATCGAATATCGTGATCCGCAATCGTAGCCGTTTCAACCTTTGCATTGTCTCTTTCCAAAGCAAACACCGCTCGACGAAGATTCTGGCACTTTATCTCTGAATCGCTCTCTCATTCACACGCGTGCTTCTAGAGATGAAAGCACACGAGGAGCTCGTGATTGCTCCTGACCCGGCGTCTATGATTTGTTTTCGCTTGACCACAGACCGCGGTCCTCCCTGGTACTGAATTGTGAAGTCGAAGATCGAAGCGAGGGTCGTGAGATCGAACATATGGAGTCACCGACGATTATTTCTAAACGTGGGCTCATGTTATAAACGGAGAGAGGAGAACGAGCGCTCGTGTCGTGACTGGTCATCGACGAATTATAAGAAGTTGACAACGATGCGAAATGAGGACATCAGAAAGAAAAAAAGAATATTCGCAAAAGAAAAAAACGCGGAGGAGTGCCCGAATGAAATTGGTATGAGCAGAGTCCGGAAAATGGTTCATTTGAGTATTCGTATAAATAGGCACGTTAAAAACCCCAGACACTGGCAGTCGTACTGCACTGGCTGATAATTTATCTCCTACACAGTAAAGCACTGTCACCGTACCTGAAAGGCAGACCGACCTTACTATCTGCCTCTGACCTTTCACCAGAAACGTCGAATTTGTTTATTTACTTTTTTACTTATTTATGCAGTTTTTTTGGAGGGGGAGGGAAAGGGGGGGGGGGTGCAGACAGAGCGAATGGGGGAGACGGTCGGGGGAGCTCATGTCTCCCTCTTCCAGGGTGCTCACTATAGTAGTCAAGTTACTTGTAAACAGTTACTTCATGGAATAATTTTGTACTCATATGGTTACATTTATTAGGAAGTAATCACAACAGTAATCGGATTACTTTTGGAAGTACTAAAATTACTTCTACCTACTATTTTCCCCCTCCTGTTTTTAATGGCGAACTTTCTCCGTACAAGTGTCTTAGCAAGGAATTCTCGAACCAAATCTCCGATAGGAGTATGGTTTACCGAAATTAGGAGATTAGGAACATAAGTAGTTTATAATTCGGTGATTTTTTTGTTTTACGTTTCTCACCCTAAAATCCTTTTTCTTTCTTTTTTTTTGCTGGGGACTGGATTTGCATACAGTCCCAATAATCACTTTTCTGAAATTAAAAATATTTTATCTACAGTCGGGGTAGACAGGATGATCTATTACATCTTTGAAATTAAGGATGGAGCGAACGAGTACAGAATGCATCTCCAAACAGAGTGGCGTCGAGACATGGTCGGGAGAGAAGGGACATTGTCCCTTCTCCTCTCCGTCTGCAAGGTCAAGATGGCGGTAACCTAAAAATGAAGATCTACCCATATAACGCTTTGTCTATAATACCCCCACCCCCTTTTCCGGCCCACATAATTTCTCGCTCTCCACTGAATCAAAAACTTTCAAGCATATACTCGTATATTGCGGAACAAGGTATCGGTTGCCAGGTAATTCTTGAATCACACGCCTTGGAACTTAAGAGTAAATGCTACTTACTTAGAAATAAACAGATAAACATAGAATTCACTCCAAAAATTAACTACACGGAAAGCAATGACTGACGTATGCTAGGTCCTTTCTCTTAAAACAATAAATCATTGCCATTGTTCGAGTATACCTACACGATGTTACACAAATGGCAGAGTAGTGTTATCGCAGCGTTCATTTGACTTCATCCGGTGCGAGTAACTAATTTGGATTTGACATTGGTTTCGTGTTCTGAGGCGTATCTGCTCTCTTGTTGGACTTTATATACTTTGCTTCGTTTGTTACGTGTAGCTGGCTTTACCTTACTTAGTTTTCCAGCGCGGTTTATGTATTGCGTTCCGCGATAATGAAGTCAAGTGGGGGATGAAGGGGACAGAAAAAAAAGAGGGAGGGGGGAGGAGAGAGGAAGGTCCTGTCAAGTATAGTAACTCTAGAAGTTGGTTTTCGGCCGCCTGCAATTTACGACAACAATACAATGTAATAAAATTATATATATATATATATATATATATATTGTTAAGAAGCTGTATACATCGGTGCAGTCCTCGATTGATTCGGGCCGAAGATTGAGCTAACTTAACTAAGAAAAAAGTGGACCGGCGGCTTTGCGTGAGCTGCTTTTTCACTTGCTAAAATAGCGAAATCCGTAATAAAAAAAAAAGAAAGTACAGATTGATGCGGAGTTTTCGAATAACAAGTCTGGCTGGCATCAGAAGATCGGGGTCAATAGCTGCAGATGCGACGTTTAATTGCGAACCGTGCACTACTTTTCGGCCTGTTGGGGAGCGTTGTATCAGTGAACCGACCTCGTAATAGACGACACTCCGACAACAATAATAATACAAAAAGAAAAAAAGAATCGAAGATAGCTTTGGACTCCGAGAAAGCGATGTCTTTTCACGTCGTCCCCGCTGTCTAGTATACAGCACACCCTACGGCGTCGTTTCCGCGTGCCTTCGGGCGACCTCTACTTCAGAACTGTCGTTCGCGGTACCGGCGAATCTGTCTAACATCGAAATAATGTTTTTGCCGAACAAAACAACTAGGATTTATTCTGTACGACACGCCTGACCACCAAGCTGATTCGCACTAAGACGTCGCCGAATCGTCGCCACTTCTCCTGACTGGAGACATCGCTCGTCTTACGAACACGAATTTGGTAAGAGCCTGGAACACGCGCAAACGTCAAGCTCGAAGTGCGTACAATTGGTGTTGAATATGTAGGCGTACCAATTTTTTTTACTATGTGCGAATGTGGCCACTGCGTGGTTCTGCCCGAGTTTGAGCCTGGGGAGTGCCTTTGCAGCAGGGAATTCGCGGCAAACTTTCTGATCTACTGTCGAATGGCTACATTACTGCGAACGAGGAGTTCTCCTTCGTGTACTCGACCATTACAATGTTAAAACTTTCATCTGCTTCGCACAAACCGAAAAAAAAACGAAAAAAAAAGGAAAACGCGGTCGGGTGTAGTTACGTGATTTCCGGCAACTCTCTCCTCCTCTCTATATGACATGTCGCGCCAACCCACCGTGCTCGTGTTTCGGTTTCGGTTTGGAGCAGTTGCCCTTTTTTGGCTTTTTTAAAAACATGCGTGACTCAATAGTAAAACGTTAATTGGGGAGTCTTCTGACACCATATTTAATCGCCAAACAAAAAAAAAAATTTTTTTTTGGAGGTTGTCAGTGTTTTTATGTTGTCAGTTACTATAACATTCTGTCGTGTATGACGGTACTTCAATAAACAAAATTCTTCTAAACCGTTTATTAAAAAAAGAAAGAAGCGAGTAAACAGCGCGTCAGAGTTACATTTGACCAATAGAAATATCAAAATTAAAATATCTTTTTTTTTTTAGCTTTTGGGCCAGGAGGTTAGAGAATTTCGCCCTAAAGAAAATAATTGCGGGGGTTGTAAAAAGCTGAAAAGTACAGATTTTGAGTGATCCGAACGGTAAGAAATTTGATTTTAATTCAATTTATATTTAGACGGAACTTTACAAATTAACGTAGAATAATGAGCGTGCAAAATTCAGGGGTGGTTTCTATAAAACATTCATATGTTTGCTCTGTTCCAAACTGTGATTTGTTGTAGTCATTTGCAGCTCAAGAGACAGAGGGAATGGCGAGTTCAAGGCATCTCATTACTGCTTCGCAACCAATCGGATTGCGGCATTAAGCAATAAGGACTCCGAAGAACGAATGGCGAAGCATTGGGGCGTGAAAATAAGAAGCCCCTTCCTGCGTTTCTTTAAGGTCTTAGTGCATATGCGGAGAGCAAGTTGGTCTGCTTTTTTTTTGCAGGGGTTGGCGAGTCGTCAGAACGCCGAGCTCTGATTGGTTCTGAATGAATAATAGTGGGTATACCAGAAGGCAGCTTGCCTTGAGGTCTACCCACTATCCTTCAAACAGAGCCAATCATAACTCTGCGTCGTTCTGACGTCATCACAACCCCCTGCAAAAGAAGCAGACGACTTGTTCTTCGTATGGCATAACTTGTAGAATTGCAATAATTTTGAAACTCTCTGGAAATGATCGTTATCATGTTCAAGTGGCGTAGTCACGATGATGTTAAATCGAAGAAGATTATTTATTTGGTATAATGCGGCACCTAAGAATAGCGGCATGTGGCAGAAAACTGCGCGCACCCTCGAAGAGCCGGCTTCAGATAAGCTCCACTCGAAACACAAGATACGAAGTGTTGCAGTGAGCGAACGAAGTGCTCTCTAACCCAAGCGACAACGTCTCAAGTCCGCAGATAAGGACAGGGTACACAAAACAGGTAAAAAGAAATCAAGACGGAAGATAAAGTGAAATAACGGAATTGGGGTCAGTGCCGCGGCTTACAACTTCACAGGAATTTACGCCGAGCTACTATACCGTCAAAATGCAGCGGTTATTTTTCCGTTCTCTACAAGACGAAAACTCGACGTAAGTGAGCATGCAGGTTGTGGGGGTTTATTTGGGACTTCTCCGCAGAAAGAAATTCTTTGGCTTTGCATTACATTTTTCTGACTATTTTTTGGAACTCTAAAAGAAAATACATTCAGAAATATTTTTTTAAGCGACCAATCCGAAGTTATAGAAAAGCTACAAATTCTGTGCAGATTTTCTTACTTTTTGCCTCTTTTTACTCCCGTTGTTTGCCTCCAAAATGTTTTATTTTTGTTGTACAGTCCATTTTGAAACTTATTTTTATAATTTTTTTGAAGAGTCTTTGTTGACAACTGGTCAAATACCACTTTTTACTTTCCACGGTTAAACCGCAGAGAAAAACTTTATTTGTACTCATCAGTTTCCATGGCACACTCATAGATGCTTCAATTTTGTACGTAGTATACCTGCATTATTGAGGGAGTAAATACGGGAGCAGAACAGTGGCAAATCCTGGGCGCTGACATTGGCGGTCCCGAGAGAAAGGACGAGAAAGAGAGCGAATTAGAAGAGCGGAGAAGAAAGCAGATGGAACGTCAAGCGTGTTCATTTCGCCACGACCAGTTGTAGTTGCTCGAGCGCTTGTCAACTTTACCTAGTTTTATACAATGCGCCATTCCGGTGTTTTCCTGCAAGGTAAGCTTGAAAAGTACAAAGTACAAACTTTACCGGTGATATTTTGCCGCTTCTTTATGCATATTAAGGCGTCGCCAGCGGTATTGACCCATTCACTGAGACTGCCAACTGGGACCGCCGATGTCCGCGTCTATGTTTTTCCTTTATCAAGCTGCCGCGATGCATGGGACCTTTCCTTCTAGATTATTACATTAACTTTATGGTATTATCAGAGTACAAAATATTTGCATCGCTGGCAAGAAAAATATTATTTGGTGCCTGAGCTATTAATGATATGCACCCTTAAACCTTGAAACTGATTCAGTTTCAGAGCGCGGTACTATGATAAAAAAAAGAAAGAACAAAAATGAAATATCAACCATGGAGGGTTAATGAGCAAACGCAGCCCTGGGTTGAATTCGTTGACGCTAGAATGACCAAAAGCAACCCGATTCAGTAGAACGTAAATACAGCATATATGCTAGCGTCTCGTCACGTTGACGCTGCAACCCTTCACTCAAATGTCCGCGCGTCTCGGTTCCCGAGGTGCAGTCGGAGAGCCGCTCATCGCAATATATACGAATGCAGAGTTCCCAACTTATATTGCAGCGAAGGGCTTTCTAAGTGCACTGCGGGAAAGTAGATGCTCCAGATTTCTCAAAGAGTTTTTTCATTCCGACGTTGGTTCCAACGCCCATGGTCGCGGACAGCAACGCAGGGAGGGTCTTGAGCATCTTAGTACCGCAGCCGATATCAGATCTCGGCATAAGTAGATAAGAACGCAAAACGAAGCAAGAAGATGTAGACTGACGAGCTTGTTGGCTGACTTGAGGACACAGGTGGGATGACGTACACTTTCTTTCAGAAAGTCTCACCTGTACGTCGTCCCTCGTCCCACGTTTGTCTTATTGTTTCAGTGTTCGTCTTTTTCGAACATAATACTGCATAATATGCATTTTTTGGGCTGTCAGTGACCCTACACTTTGTTTCACCCTAAGTCCAGACAGAGGCGACGTTACGAGCTGATGGGACCAATCAGAAGGGCGTCGAAAGCGCACCATCATGGTGCTCGTCCTGTTTCTGCACGTGCTCCCAATCGCCGAACCAATCATGAACAGAAAAGGTCCAGTGACTTGCGTTTTTCAGGCTGTTCGATTGGTCCCATTAGCTCGTCGGCTACGTCTGGACGTAGGCTGAACGAAGTATGGTGTCTGCATCGCCCAGACTAGAGCGAACATGGGCTTCGCGTCCCTTTCGCGAACAGTGCTCACGGAGATGGCCGCCAGCGCCCTTTTGTTGGCCGCACTTGTTCCTTGAAGTCCAACAACTGAACTCCCATTGAAAGCGGCAAAAAAAAAAAAAGAAACAGTTTCGGGAGATATTTTATTAGAACGAGGAAGACATAGTGGGCAACGAAATTACTTACGGCGCATTCTTGACGGGAGCAGAATTGGGCGGTTCCTCTTTTTATTAAGGATTAAGTCGCTTGCACATGTTTTGTTGGCTGCGGCGTTTTTTATTGCTTCTTTTGTCTGCGATGGCGGGTTCTGGGAAAATGGATCAATCTTCCTCCGCGTTTAGCTCCGAAATGTTCCTGCCGTCTTGTTTTCCGTGGAGCACCTAGCAAACCAAGCACAGCGATCTATACTGAGTGAACTCGCCAAATAATAACACAGGAAAAACGAAGTTTGCCATGTGACACAGCATAATGTTTCAAGCGCTCGCGTCATGCTGTGTGGCATCGCAAATTTCAGGTTGTGCACGCTAATTTGCAGTTCTATATTGATTTAGTCATTACCCGTCATATGTAAAATTGTCTTTTATGAGGAACGCAGCGGCCGCTAAGTCCAGTCTCAATATTGTAGGCACGCTAAGCGTGCCTGCTAAGCGTAACTATCGTTTTTCTTTGGTATCGTTTCATATTTTTCCTTCTATCGTTCTTGTTTTTCGAACTGTTGCAGCTGGCAAAGTCTTCTCGAAGCATCTCGGAGTCCTCCACCCTATGTCTCTACAGTTTGCAAATAACCACTTTTGTGTCCCAACATTATCTCCGTTTTGTCGTTCGCTGGGCCCCTTCTGCCAATCGGACTGATTGTCGGCATGCTCCTCGGAAAGTTTTACGCACGGATGATGTTCGTGAAATAGGTCGCCCAAATTTCGAGTATAGGTATACGGCCTCTTATTTCTTTCCGGTTGTATCTGCGGCCCTCGAGGCCTCAATTTATTTTTGTTTTGTTTTTGGTATAGACTTAATAGATTTGGGGGAAAAAAGTAAAAATACCAATTAATGTCGGTCGCATAGTGACATCCTGAAAGTATAAATCGATCCCCGTTTTTGGCGACGCGGTTGCGTAGGTGGCCGCTCACGCGAGCTGGGCGAAAGCAGGAAGCAGTCGACGGGCTGTTCCGAAGCGGAGGAAGTCAAAACAAGCGACAGGGATCACGGGCGATGAAACCGGGACAATGGCCCCCGTTGGCGGCGACGTGTTGATTGTGTCGCAAGTGGGGTCCCTTTCGGCGAAGCCTGACGAAGGTCGCAGCGTTGCGTACGTAACAAGCGTCAGCGACAGAAATGACGGGGCTGTTGCCGATTTCGGCCGAGCCCTTATACATCCCGCGACGGGTTTGTGTTTTCCGAGTTAATTTTTCTTCAAATTCGGGGATGTTTTATTGGGGTTTATTTTTTTTCCATGGATTGGTATATCTCAGTATCTATTTCAAATGTAAAAAGAGAGAAAAAAACAACCGTGGCGTTAATTGGTGCTTATGTTGAACAAAAGAAGACACGCCCGTAGGATTTCCTGACCCTGGGGGTACGTTTACGCGTGACCAGAATACTTGGGAAACATCCAGTCGGTCTATTCTAGATCGCAAACTTAACGATGAAGTTAACTCAATCGGTCGCTGATTGGCTGACCTCTTGGTCACGTGATGTGACGTTGCGATTGAGTTTTTTTCCTACGAAATTCAATGGAGTTCGAGGTATGCTGGTGAAATCATAAAGTTCGCGGTGACGTCAAAATGTTGTCACGATTCAGTTTGGCGGTGGAGATAACTTTGTAGTCGTCAGGCAGCCGGAGTTGCCAAAGTTAGTGAAGACGGCGACGTTCACGCTGGCGGACGGGACGAGCCAAAACAGGGCTTCACGGACCATCTCTACGTTTTTTATTTGTTCGGTTGAGGTTCGTCAGGGACGCAATCGGGAAGTACTGCCCGACACTCGCTGGCGTTGACAGTTGCCGTGGAAGCTTTGGCGGCGTCGCGAGGGGCCCCATGTACTGACAGCCGAACAGCAAGGGCTCTCAGCTTCTGCGTTGCTGGCGGCACATTTTGCCGCGACGAAGACATCGCCGTGCATCGGTGTGCTGCGAGTCGCGTTCTTTTGGATGTAACAGAGGCGATAATCGATCACCAAGGGCTGAAGGTGTGTGGGTTTCGAGCAAAGAGAAGACAGAAAGACGACAGCCGAGAAGTTCAGCGATGCGAATTTAGCGGTGTGCTCGGTAAATGCTCTTACGTATCTATACGATGTGTTCTAATAGTCTCAATAGTACATTAGAGAGTTTTAGTAATACGTATAGCAGCAAACGTAAGCCCCCTACGTTAGCGTTAACGTTGCGTCCTCCATACTGCGCATGAGCCATACGTACGTACTGCGGCGAGCTATGCGTACGTACGCTCGCTATCGCTTTTTGCGAGCGTACGTAGCGGTCCCCTGCGTATACATTCTCGTTGCTCTCGTCGCGCACGGGAAAGCGCGAGACTACTCCAGTTTGGAAAATGGCGGCGGTGAGGCAAACCAGTGGAAGTGCTACGCGCGTTGTACGGGTTCGCTTCACCATTGAAGATGATCTCAACCTTGTGGAAGAAAGAGAAAGAAGAAGAGAAAAAGGGCAAGGCTCGTGGCGGGCGAGGACACGCGGAGTTCGGAGCTGGAGACAGACGGAAGAGCCGGTGCCGAGCAAGGCCTCCAACTGAAGACCCGGACCACTAGACAGCCTTGGCCCTCCTCTTCATCGGACTCTGAACTTAAGTACAGATTAAACGTTTTCCCAATGGTAGCGCTTCCTCGTGTGACTTCCTCGGAGCGAGTAGAACTCGGCCTGATCGGGCGGTATTGACAGGCGACCCACAACCTCCTCAAAGAAATCAACGCGACGAACCCTTTCGAGCGCCCACAAAGATGGGTGTCGATAGCCAAGAACGTTGGCGACGCCGTCGAACCCAAAAAGGTGTTTACCGTGCGGTCGGTGCACGAGGTGGTGCGACCTACTGTTTGCACACTTCAAGCAAATGACGAGGCCAACTGGGACCGGACATTCCATCGAACGCCGTTTCGTCGAACGCCGTTTCATCGAAGCCGTTTCATCGAATGCCGTTTCATCGAACGCCGTTTCATCGAACACCGTTTCATCGAAGCCGTTTCATCGAACGCCGTTTTATCGAACGCCGTCTTATCGAACGCCAGGGTGACATTCCCGCTTCCTGAAGCTGGTCGGAGGTGCCCATCCCGGGTTCTGGAAGTTTTTCACTTGCCTCGCCGCAGAACATCAACTGACGGAAGACAAGCTGGAGGCGATGCTGAGTTCCCAAGAGCATCCTCGCCAGAAGAAGGCCATAGTGGCAAGAAATGAGAAGGTCCGCCTTTTTTTATGAGAACAGACGGAGCATGGCTGCGGGGGACTTTTTGAGAGCAATTGCTCATCATTTGAAACGTTGAATGACTGTCGCACGAACACATGAGCCCCCGAAAGTTTTCCAATAAAATTTGAAGTGACGTACTTACTTTTGACTTCATTGAGTCTTAGAACTAAAAAAACAATGTTTCGGTGTCGTTTCACAAATAGCACCTCAGCTTTAGCTAATGCAAGCTTCGGGCAGTAAACAAGTATCAATAGAAAGAGACATGAGAGGCTAGGAAGCTCACATGGCTAAAGTTGTTGCTCCTGCGCAAAACCTAAGCCGCCTTCTGGCCTCCATGAGTTGGAGTGCGCTCTTACCGGGAGTGCGACTTCTTTTTAATTTGTTACAATACCCTCAAGGCCCATCGGGTAATACAGAGGGGTGAACAGATAAGCATAATATGCGAAACAAACATAAAAATCGGTACAAATATCCTCATGGGTTACTTGCATCAAAATAAATTGTAACAGCTACAAGTTTGGACATTAAAAAACCTGACGATGAAATGGGTGAACGACACGAAAATGCACTCGATCCGGGAATAAAGAGCATCTTTCACACTTCTTATATAAAAGACATTCGATGAAACGGCCGTCAGCGATTCGATGAAACGGCGTTCGATGAAACGGCGTTCGATGAAACGTCCATTTCTTCGATGAAACGGCGTTCGACGAAACGGCGTTCGATGAAATGTCCGGGAACCGAGGCCAACATAAGATTGTAGGGATCTCCCAACACACTGGAGCGAACCATAGATCGAACTACTGGTCACACAGCCCTAAAAAACAAAGAAAAGACAAAACACGTTCACAACAGGCAACTGGAAAGATATTCACGCACTTCGTAGCAAAGTGAGGAGATTCGCGGTGTTAAATTGGCTTGACCGAGTACCCGCCTTGGATTGTTTGAAGCAGTTCGCAGGAGCACATCTAGATGGCGCTGCAACTCTTTACGTATGCGTCTGCCTTCCGCTATACTAAAAGTGCGCGTTCAACGCTTCGTAACGTACGTACAACGCAGCTAGCGTTGTACGTAGCTTCGTAACGTACGTACAACGCAGCTAGCGTGCGTTGTACGTAGTGCTAAAACAAGGGTCTTTACGCTATTCTAAAATTCTCTATTTTCTCAATGCGCTTGCACGAGACCTCTCGGTAGAAAACGGGCGCCTGATTCAACGTGATGAGTGTCGTGCGAGATCGTCGCACGCACTCACGCTTACTCTCGTGATTGGACGTGATCACTTATCCAAAAGTAACGGGCCTCAGCATCGGGAATTCGTTCAGCTGCAGCACACTGTGTACGTTTTCCTTTTACGGTTGCGAAGCTCAATTGACGCTGCACCTCTCTGCTCCACAAGACGTAATCTTTGGTATTGTGCAAGGCAAGTGAAATGCCTACACATTTTGTTTTGTTGCAAATATCTTTTTTATTATTATATGGACGGCTTTTTGGGGTGTTATGAAACTGCTAGCTCCAAGTAGAGGCTGCATTAGCATAGAACGTATTTATTTAGTCTTGATGAGCTTTTGGACAACTGAAAAGGTTATGAAACATTCATGTCAGATACCGTCTAACTGTTGTGTGCAGGTGTCAGTGAGTAACCCCTGAAGCCATTGTTGCACACCAAAGCCTCGCAACCCCATTGAATCCCGTGCTGTCCCGAGGCCAAGCTTAACAAAAAGCATTGCTTAATATTCTGTTGTAGAGCAATGAATAGGATGCTCAAAAGCAGGTTCCGGTGGTTGCAAAGGTACTGGGAACAGCAACATCATTTGACTTTCTGCACAATGCGGGCTCGTATAGCTCTATTTTGGGGCCTCACCCCCGAGCCCCAAGAGTCTAACCCCTAGGACGGTATGAGCTTTGACAGCAGAGGACAAGCTGTGCAGCGCTGAAAACCTGAGAGGTTCCGCCCTGCACCCGAAGTATGCACTACCTGCCAGTGTCTCCCTGCTCAAACTTGAAGCCTGGCAGCTGTCGAGCCTGTTTCGAGCTTTCTCTCTCAACTCGTCACATCCGCAAGATACACTGTGTGCATCCGCTTGCAATGTTGTGTCATACTTTGTAACTTGCCCAATTTAGTAGAGACAGCAAGTCCCTTTTGACTGCAGAGTGGTCTACCTAGCAGACAGTCCAAGCGGCATTCAATTCTCTCGGGGTCTTTTATAGACTACCTACTATGAATAAAGAAGCAGTTTGACAAGATGACACGTTTTTTGGTCTGAAGCAATTGCATATGCATCAAAACAGCTTAC